>CAWWDY010000325.1:0-126128 GCA_963942605.1 Poecilus cupreus
AAATGCTGTTTTCAAGTATTCAAACTGTCATATTCATGTTTCTGTAGTGTATAATAGCTAATGTTGGTGAAAGCAATATAAAAATGCTGTTTTAAGCATGCAAAAGCATGCAAAACACCGTTTTCAAGTATTTAAACTGTCATATTCATGTATATGTCGTGTGTAATGGCTTATGTTTGCAAAATAGGGATAAAATAGCTGTTTTCAGCTTGCAAAAACATACAAAATGCTGTTTTCAAGTATTTAAACTGTCATATTCATCTTTCTGTCGTGTATAATAGCTAATGTTGGTGAAAGCAAGATAAAAGTGCTGGTTAAAGCATGCAAAAGCATACAAAACACCGTTTTCAAGTATTTAAAGTGTCATATTCATGTTTCTTTCGTGTATAATAGCTAATGTTGGTGAAAGCAAGATAAAAATGCTGTTTTAAGCATGCAAAAGCATACAAAACACCGTTTTCAAGAATTTAAACTGTCATATTCATGTTTTTGTCGTGTATAATAGCTAATGTTGGTGAAAGCAAGATAAAAATGCTGTTTTAAGCATGCAAAAGCATACAAAACACCGTTTTCAAGTATTTAAACTGTCATATTCATGTATATGTCGTGTGTAATGGCATATGTTTGCAAAATCAAGATAATATAGCTGTTTTTAGCTTGCAAAAACATACAATATGCTGTTTTTAAGTATTTAAACTGTTATATTCATGTTTCTGTCGTGTATAATAGCTAATGTTGGTGAAAGCAAGATAAAAATGCTGTTTTAAGCATGCAAAAGCATACGAAACACCGTTTTCAAGTATTTAAACTGTCATATTCATGTATATTTCGTGTGTAATGGCTTATGTTTGCAAAATCAAGATAAATAGCTGTTTTCAGCTTGCAAAAACATACAAAATGCTTTTTTCAAGTATTTAAACTGTCATATTCATGTTTCTGTCGTGTATAATAGCTAATGTTGGTGAAAGCAAGATAAAAATGCTGGTTAAAGCATGCAAAAGCATACAAAACACCGTTTTCAAGTCTTTAAACTGTCATATTCATGTTTCTGTCGTGTATAATAGCTAATGTTGGTGAAAGCAAGATAAAAATGCTGCTTTAAGCATGCAAGAGCATACAAAACACCGTTTTCAAGTATTTAAAGTGTCATATTCATGTTTCTGTCGTGTATAATAGCTAATGTTGGTGAAAGCAAGATAAAAATGCTGTTTTAAGCATGCAAAAGCATACAAAACTCCGTTTTCAAGTATTTAAACTGTCATATTCATGTATATGTCGTGTGTAATGGCATATGTTTGCAAAATCAAGATAAAATAGCTGTTTTTAGCTTGCAAAAACATACAATATGCTGTTTTTAAGTATTTGAACTGTTATATTCATGTTTCTGTCGTGTATAATAGCTAATGTTGGTGAAAGCAAGATAAAAATGCTGTTTTAAGCATGCAAAAGCATACGAAACACCGTTTTCAAGTATTTAAACTGTCATATTCATGTATATTTCGTGTGTAATGGCTTATGTTTGCAAAATCAAGATAAATAGCTGTTTTCAGCTTGCAAAAACATACAAAATGCTTTTTTCAAGTATTTAAACTGTCATATTCATGTTTCTGTCGTGTATAATAGCTAATGTTGGTGAAAGCAAGATAAAAATGCTGGTTAAAGCATGCAAAAGCATACAAAACACCGTTTTCAAGTCTTTAAAGTGTCATATTCATGTTTCTGTCGTGTATAATAGTTAATGTTGGTGAAAGCAATATAAAAATGCTGTTTTAAGCATGCAAAAGCATACAAAACACCGTTTTCAAGTATTTAAACTGTCATATTCATGTATATGTCGTGTGTAATGGCTTATGTTTGCAAAATCAAGATAAAATAGCTGTTTTCAGCTTGCAAAAACATACAAAATGCTGTTTTCAAGTATTTAAACTGTCATATTCATGTTTCTGTCGTGTATAATAGCTAATGTTGGTGAAAGCAAGATAAAAATGCTGTTTTAAGCATGCAAAAGCATACAAAACACCGTTTTCAAGTATTTAAACTGTCATATTCATGTTTCTGTCGTGTATAATAGCTAATGTTGGTGAAAGCAAGATAAAAATGCTGCTTTAAGCATGCAAAAGCATACAAAACACCGTTTTCAAGTATTTAAACTGTCATATTTATGTATATGTCGTGTGTAATAGCTTATGTTTGCAAAATCAAGATAAATAGCTGTTTTCAGCTTACAAAAACATACAAAATGCTGTTTTCAAGTATTTAAACTGTCATATTCATGTTTCTGTCGTGTATAATAGCTAATGTTGGTGAAAGCAAGATAAAAATGCTGGTTAAAGCATGCAAAAGCATACAAAACACCGTTTTCAAGTATTTAAAGTGTCATATTCATGTTTCTGTCGCGTATAATAGCTAATGTTGGTGAAAGCAATATAAAAATGCTGTTTTAAGCATGCAAAAGCATACAAAACACCGTTTTCAAGTATTTAAACGGTCATATTCATGTATATGTCGTGTATAATGGCTTATGTTTGCAAAATCAAGATAAAATAGCTGTTTTCAACTTGCAAAAACATACAAAATGCTGTTTTCAAGTATTTAAACTGTCATATTTATGTTTCTGTCGTGTATAATAGCTAGTGTTGGTGAAAGCAAGATAAAAATGTTGTTTTAAGCATGCAAAATCATACAAAACACAGTTTTCAAGTATTTAAACTGTCATATTCATGTTTCTGTCGTGTATAATAGCTAATGCTGGTGAAAGCAAGATAAATATGCTGTTTTAAGCATGCAAAAGCATACAAAACACCGTTTTCAAGTATTTAAACTGTCATATTTATGTTTTTGTAGTGTATAATAGCTAATGTTGGTGAAAGCAATATAAAAATGCTGTTTTAAGCATGCAAAAGCATGCAAAACACCGTTTTCAAGTATTTAAACTGTAATATTCATGTTTCTGTCGTGTATAATAGCTAATGTTGGAGAAAGCAAGATAAAAATTCTATTTTAAGCATGCAAAAGCATACAAAACACCGTTTTCAAGTATTTAAACTGTTATATTCATGTATATGTCGTGTGTAATGGCTTATGTTTGCAAAATCAAGATAAAATAGCTGTTTTCAGCTTGCAAAAACATACAAAATGCTATTTTCAAGTATATAAACTGTCATATTCATGTTTCTGTCGTGTATAATAGCTAATGTTGGTGAAAGCAAGATAAAAATGCTGTTTTAAGCATGCAAAAGCATACAAAACACCGTTTTCAAGTATTTAAACTGTCATATTCATGTTTCTGTCGTGTATAATAGCTAATGTTGGTGAAAGCAAGATAAAAATGCTGCTTTAAGCATGCAAAAGCATACAAAACACCGTTTTCAAGTATTTAAACTCTCATATTTATGTATATGTCTTGTGTAATGGCTTATGTTTGCAAAATCAAGATAAATAGCTGTTTTCAGCTTACAAAAACATACAAAATGCTGTTTTCAAGTATTTAAACTGTCATATTCATGTTTCTGTCGTGTATAATAGCTAATGTTGGTGAAAGCAAGATAAAAATGCTGGTTAAAGCATGCAAAAGCATACAAAACACCGTTTTCAAGTATTTAAAGTGTCATATTCATGTTTCTGTCGCGTATAATAGCTAATGTTGGTGAAAGAAATATAAAAATGCTGTTTTAAGCATGCAAAAGCATACAAAACACCGTTTTCAAGTATTTAAACTGTCATATTCATGTATATGTCGTGTGTAATGGCTTATGTTTGCAAAATCAAGATAAAATAGCTGTTTTCAGCATGCAAAAACATGCAAAATGCTGTTTTCAAGTATTTAAACTGTCATATTCATGTTTCTGTCGTGTATAATAGCTAATTTTGGTGAAAGCAAGATAAAATGCTGTTTTAAGCATGCAAAAGCATACAAAACACCGTTTTCAAGTATTTAAACTGTCATATTCATGTATATGTCGTGTGTAATGGCTTATGTTTGCAAAATAGAGATAAAATAGCTGTTTTCAGCTTGCAAAAACATACAAAATGCTGTTTTCAAGTATTTAAACTGTCATATTCATCTTTCTGTTGTGTATAATAGCTAATGTTGGTGAAAGCAAGATAAAAGTGCTGGTTAAAGCATGCAAAAGCATACAAAACACCGTTTTCAAGTATTTAAAGTGTCATATTCATGTTTCTGTCGTGTATAATAGCTAATGTTGGTGAAAGCAAGATAAAAATGCTGTTTTAAGCATGCAAAAGCATACAAAACACCGTTTTCAAGTATTTAAACTGTCATATTCATGTTTTTGTCGTGTATAATAGCTAATGTTGGTGAAAGCAAGATAAAAATGCTGTTTTAAGCATGCAAAAGCATACAAAACACCGTTTTCAAGTATTTAAACTGTCATATTCATGTATATGTCGTGTGTAATGGCATATGTTTGCAAAATCAAGATAAAATAGCTGTTTTTAGCTTGCAAAAACATACAATATGCTGTTTTTAAGTATTTAAACTGTTATATTCATGTTTCTGTCGTGTATAATAGCTAATGTTGGTGAAAGCAAGATAAAAATGCTGTTTTAAGCATGCAAAAGCATACGAAACACCGTTTTCAAGTAATTAAACTGTCATATTCATGTATATGTCGTGTGTAATGGCTTATGTTTGCAAAATCAAGATAAATAGCGGTTTCAGCTTGCAAAAACATACAAAATGCTGTTTTCAAGTATTTAAACTGTCATATTCATGTTTCTGTCGTGTATAATAGCTAATGTTGGTGAAAGCAAGATAAAAATGCAGTTTAAACATTGAAAAGCATACAAAACAACGTTTTCAAGTATTTAAACGGTCATATTCATGTATATGTCGTGTGTAATGGCTTATGTTTGCAAAATCAAGATAAAATAGCTGTTTTCAGCTTGCAAAAACATACAAAATGCTGTTTTCAAGTATTTAAACTGTCATATTCATGTTTTTGTCGTGTATAATAGCTAATGTTGGTGAAAGCAAGATCAAAATGCTGTTTTAAGCATGCAAAAGCATACAAAACACCGTTTTCAAGTATTTAAACTGTCATATTCATGTTTCTGTCGTGTATAATAACTAATGTTGGTGAAAGCAAGATAAAAATGGAGTTTTAAGCATGCGAAAGCATACAAAACACCGTTTTCAAGTATTTAAACGGTCATATTCATGTATATGTCGTGTGCAATGGCTTATGTTTGCAAAATCAAGATAAAATAGCTGTTTTCAGCTTGAAAAAACATACAAATGCGGTTTTCAAGTATTTAAACTGTCATATTCATGTTTCTGTCGTGTATAATAGATAGTGTTGGTGGAAGCAAGATAAAAATGCTGTTTTAAGCATGCAAAATCATACAAAACACAGTTTTCAAGTATTTAAACTGTCATATTCATGTTTCTGTCAGGAATAATAGCTAATGCTGGTGAAAGCAAGATAAATATGCTGTTTTAAGCATGCAAAAGCATACAAAACACCGTTATCAAGTATTTAAACTGTCATATTCATGTATATGTTGTGTGTAATGGCTTATGTTTGCAAAATCAAGATAAAATAGCTGTTTTCAGCTAGCAAAAACATACAAAATTCTGTTTTCAAGTATTCAAACTGTCATATTCATGTTTCTGTAGTGTATAATAGCTAATGTTGGTGAAAGCAATATAAAAATGTTGTTTTAAGCATGCAAAAGCATACAAAACACCGTTTTCAAGTATTTAAACTGTCATATTCATGTTTCTGTCGTGTATAATAGCTAATGTTGGAGAAAGCAAGATAAAAATTGTATTTTAAGTATGCAAAAGCATACAAAACACCGTTTTCAAGTATTTAAACTGTCATATTCATGTATATGTCGTGTGTAATGGCTTATGTTTGCAAAATCAAGATAAAATAGCTGTTTTCAGCTTGCAAAAACATACAAAATGCTGTTTTCAAGTATTTAAACTGTCATATTCATGTTTCTGTCGTGTATAATAGCTAATGTTGGTGAAAGCAAGATAAAATTGCTGTTTTAAGCATACAAAAGCATACAAAACACGGTTTTCAAGTATTTAAACTGTCATATTCATGTATATGTCGTGTGTAATGGCTTATGGTAGCAAAATCAAGACAAAATAGCTGTTTGCAGCTTGCAAAAACATACAAAATGCTGTTTTCAAGTATTTAAACTGTCATATTCATGTTTCTGTCGTGTATAATAGCTAATGTTGGCGAAAGCAAGATAAAAATGCAGGTTAAAGCATGCAAAAGCATACAAAACACCGTTTTCATGTATTTAAAGTGTCATATTCATGTTTCTGTCGCGTATAATAGCTAATGTTGGTGAAAGCAATATAAAAATGCTGTTTTAAGCATGCAAAAGCATACAAAACACCGTTTTCAAGTATTTAAACTGTTATGTTCATGTATATGTCGTGTGTAATGGCTTTTGTTTGCAAAATCAAAATAAAATTGCTGTTTTCAGCTTGCAAAAACATACAAAATGCTGTTTTCAAGTTTTTAAATTGTCATGTTCATGTTTTTGTCGTGTATAATAGCTAATGTTGGTGAAAGCAAGATAAAAATGCACTTATAAGCATGCAAAAGCATACAAAACACCGTTCTCAAGTATTTAAACTGTCATATTCGTGTATATGTCGTGTGTAATGGCTTATGTTTGCAAAATCAAGATAAAATAGCTGTTTTCAGCTTGCAAAAACATACAAAATGCTGTTTTCAAGTATTTAAACTGTCATATTCATGTTTCTGTCGTGTATAATAGCTAGTGTTGGTGAAAGCAAGATAAAAATGCTGTTAAAAGCATGCAAAAGCATACAAAACACCGTTTTCAAGTATTTAAAGTGTCATATTCATGTTTCTGTCGTGTATAATAGCTAATGTTGGAGAAAGCAAGATAAAAATGCTATTTTATGCATGCAAAAGCATACAAAACACTGTTTTCAAGTATTTAAACTGTAATATTCATGTATATGTCGTGTGTAATGGCTTATGTTTGCAAAATCAAGATAAAATAGCTGTTTTCAGCTTGCTAAAACATACAAAATGCTGTTTTCAAGTATTTAAACTGTCATATTAACATTTCTGTCGTGTATAATAGCTAATGTTGGTGAAAGCAAGATAAAAATGCTGTTTTAAGCATGCAAAAGCATACAAAACACCGTTTTCAAGTATTTAAACTGTCATATTCATGTATATGTCGTGTGTAGTGGCTTATGTTTGCAAAATCAAGATAAATAGCTGTTTTCAGCTTGCAAAAACATACAAAATGCTGTTTTCAAGTATTTAAACTGTCATATTCATGTTTCTGTCGTGTATAATAGCTAATGTTGGTGAAAGCAAGATAAAAATGCTGGTTAAAGCATGCAAAAGCATACAAAACATCGTTTTCAAGTATTTAAAAGTGTCATATTCATGTTTCTGTCGTGTATAATAGCTAATGTTGGTGAAAGCAATATAAAAATGCTGTTTTAAGCATGCAAAAGCATACAAAACACCGTTTTCAAGTATTTAAACTGTCATATTCATGTATATGTCGTGTGTAATGGATTATGTTTGCAAAATCAAGATAA
The DNA here is from genome assembly GCA_963942605.1 of Poecilus cupreus. Classification (NCBI taxonomy): domain Eukaryota; kingdom Metazoa; phylum Arthropoda; class Insecta; order Coleoptera; family Carabidae; genus Poecilus; species Poecilus cupreus. The sequence continues at coordinate 7,577 of CAWWDY010000325.1, forward strand.
AATAGCTGTTTTCGGCTTGCAAAAACATACAAAATGCTGTTTTCAAGTATTTAAAACTGTCATATTCATGTTTCTGTCGTGTATAATAGCTAATGTTGGTGAAAGCAAGATAAAAATGCTGTTTTAAGCATGCAAAAGCATACAAAACACCGTTTTCAAGTATTTAAACTGTCATATTTATGCATATGTCGTGTGTAATGGCTTATGTTTGCAAAAGCAAGATAAATAGCTGTTTTCAGCTTGCAAAAACATACAAAATGCTGTTTTCAAGTATTTAAACTGTCATATTCATGTTTCTTCCGTGTATAATAGCTAATGTTGGTGAAAGCAAGATAAAAATGCTGGTTAAAGCATGCAAAAGCATACAAAACACCGTTTTCAAGAATTTAAAGTGTCATATTCATGTTTCTGTCGTGTATAATAGCTAATGTTGGTGAAAGCAATATAAAAATGCTGTTTTATGCATGCAAAAGCATACAAAACACCGTTTTCAATTATTTAAACTGTCATATTCATGTATATGTCGTGTGTAATGGCTTATGTTTGCAAAATCAAGATAAAATAGCTGTTTTCAGCTTGAAAAAACATACAAAATGCTGTTTTCAAGTATTTAAACTGTCATATTCATGTTTCTGTCGTGTATAATAGCTAATGTTGGTGAAAGCAAGATAAAAATGCTGTTTTAAGCATGCAAAAGCATACAAAACACCGTTTTCAAGTACTTAAACTGTCATATTCATATTTCTGTCGTGTATAATAGCTAATGTTGGTGAAAGCAAGATAAAAATGCAGTTTTAAGCATGCGAAAGCATACAAAACACCGTTTTCAAGTATTTAAACTGTCATATTCATGTATATGTCGTGTGTAATGGCTTATGTTTGCAAAATCTAGATAAAATAGCTGTTTTCAGCTTGCAAAAACATACAAAATGCTGTTTTCAAGTATTTAAACTGTCATATTTATGTTTCTGTCGTGTATAATAGCTAATGTTGGTGAAAACAAGATAAAAATGCTGTTTTAAGCATGCAAAAGCATACAAAACACCGTTTTCAAGTACTTAAACTGTCATATTCATGTTTCTGTCGTGTATAATAGCTAATGTTGGTGAAAGCAATATAAAAATGCTGTTTTATGCATGCAAAAGCATACAAAACACCGTTTTCAATTATTTAAACTGTCATATTCATGTATATGTCGAGTGTAATGGCTTATGTTTGCAAAATCAAGATAAAATTGCTGTTTTCAGCTTGCAAAAACATACAAAATGCTGTTTTCAAGTATTTAAACTGTCATATTTATGTTTCTGTCGTGTATAATAGCTAATGTTGGTGAAAGCAAGATAAATATGCTGTTTTAAGCATGCAAAAGCATACAAAACACCGTTTTCAAGTATTTAAACTGTCATATTCATGTTTCTGTCGTGTATAATAGCTAATGTTGGTGAAAGCAAGATAAAAATGCAGTTTTAAGCATGCGAAAGCATACAAAACACTGTTTTCAAGTATTTAAACTGTCATATTCATGTATATGTCGTGTGTAATGGCTTATGTTTGCAAAATCAAGATAAAATAGCTGTTTTCAGCTTGCTAAAACATACAAAATGCTGTTTTCAAGTATTTAAACTGTCACAATAACGTTTCTGTCGTGTATAATAGCTAATGTTGGTGAAAGCAAGATAAAAATGCTGTTTTAAGCATGCAAAAGCATACAAAACACCGTTTTCAAGTATTTAAACTGTCATATTCATGTATATGTCGTGTGTAATGGCTTATGTTTGCAAAATCAAGATAAATAGCTGTTATCAGCTTGCAAAAACATACAAAATGCTGTTTTCAAGTATTTAAACTGTCATATTCATGTTTGTCGTGTATAATAGCTAATGTTGGCAAAAGCAAGATAAAAATGCTGGTTAAAGCATGCAAAAGCATACAAAACACCGTTTTCATGTATTTAAAGTGTCATATTCATGTTTCTGTCGTGTATAATAGCTAATGTTGGTGAAAGCAATATAAAAATGCTGTTATAAGCATGCAGAAGCATACAAAACAACGGTTTTCAAGTATTTAAACTGTTATATTCATGTATATGTCGTGTGTAATGACTTATGTTTGCAAAATTTAAAATAAAATAGCTGTTTTCAGCTTGCAAAAACATACAAAATGCTGTTTTCAAGTTTTTAAATTGTCATGTTCATGTTTTTGTCGTGTATAATAGCTAATGTTAGTGAAAGCAAGATAAAAATGCACTTTTAAGCATGCAAAAGCATACAAAAAAACCGTTTTCAAGTATTTAAACTGTCATATTCATGTATATGTCGTGTGTAATGGCTTATGTTTGCAAAATCAAGATAAAATAGCTGGTTTCAGCTTGCAAAAACATACAAAATGCTGTTTTCAAGTATTTAAACTGTCATATTCATGTTTCTGTCGTGTATAATAGCTAGTGTTGGTGAAAGCAAGATAAAAATGCTGTTAAAAGCATGCAAAAGCATACAAAACACCGTTTTCACGTATTTAAAGTGTCATATTCATGTTTCTGTCGTGTATAATAGCTAATGTTGGAGAAAGCAAGATAAAAATGCTATTTTATGCATGCAAAAGCACACATAACACTGTTTTCAAGTATTTAAACTGTCATATTCATGTATATGTCGTGTGTAGTGGCTTATGTTTGCAAAATCAAGATAAATAGCTGTTTTCAGCTTGCAAAAACATACAAAATGCTGTTTTCAAGTATTTAAACTGTCATATTCATGTTTCTGTCGTGTATAATAGCTAATGTTGGTGAAAGCAAGATAAAAATGCTGGTTAAAGCATGCAAAAGCATACAAAACATCGTTTTCAAGTATTTAAAGTGTCATATTCATGTTTCTGTCGTGTATAATAGCTAATGTTGGTGAAAGCAATATAAAAACGCTGTTTTAAGCATGCAAAAGCATACAAAACACCGTTTTCAAGTATTTAAACTGTCATATTCATGTATATGTCGTGTGTAATGGCTTATGTTTGCAAAATCAAGATAAAATAGCTGTTTTCGGCTTGCAAAAACATACAAAATGCTGTTTTCAAGTATTTAAACTGTCATATTCATGTTTCTGTCGTGTATAATAGCTAATGTTGGTGAAAGCAAGATAAAAATGCTGTTTTAAGCATGCAAAAGCATACAAAACACCGTTTTCAAGTATTTAAACTGTCATATTTATGCATATGTCGTGTGTAATGGCTTATGTTTGCAAAATCAAGATAAATAGCTGTTTTCAGCTTGCAAAAACATACAAAATGCTGTTTTCAAGTATTTAAACTGTCATATTTATGTTTCTTCCGTGTATAATAGCTAATGTTGGTGAAAGCAAGATAAAAATGCTGGTTAAAGCATGCAAAAGCATACAAAACACCGTTTTCAAGTATTTAAAGTGTCATATTCATGTTTCTGTCGTGTATAATAGCTAATGTTGGTGAAAGCAATATGAAAATGCTGTTTTATGCATGCAAAAGCATACAAAACACCGTTTTCAATTATTTAAACTGTCATATTCATGTATATGTCGTGTGTAATGGCTTATGTTTGCAAAATCAAGATAAAATAGCTGTTTTCAGCTTGAAAAAACATACAAAATGCTGTTTTCAAGTATTTAAACTGTCATATTCATGTTTCTGTCGTGTATAATAGCTAATGTTGGTGAAAGCAAGATAAAAAAGCTGTTTTAAGCATGCAAAAGCATACAAAACACCGTTTTCAAGTACTTAAACTGTCATATTCATGTTTTTGTCGTGTATAATAGCTAATGTTGGTAAAAGCAAGATAAAAATGCAGTTTTAAGCATGCGAAAGCATACAAAACACCGTTTTCAAGTATTTAAACTGTCATATTCATGTATATGTCGTGTGTAATGGCTTATGTTTGCAAAATCTAGATACAATAGCTGTTTTCAGCTTGCAAAAACATACAAAATGCTGTTTTCAAGTATTTAAACTGTCATATTCATGTTTCTGTCGTGTATAATAGCTAATGTTGGTGAAAGCAAGATAAAAATGCTGTTTTAAGCATGCAAAAGCATACAAAACACCGTTTTCAAGTACTTAAACTGTCATATTCATGTTTCTGTCGTGTATAATAGCTAATGTTGGTGAAAGCAATATAAAAATGCTGTTTTATGCATGCAAAAGCATACAAAACACCGTTTTCAATTATTTAAACTGTCATATTCATGTATATGTCGAGTGTAATGGCTTATGTTTGCAAAATCAAGATAAAATAGCTGTTTTCAGTTTGCAAAAACATACAAAATGCTGTTTTCAAGTATTTAAACTGTCATATTTATGTTTCTGTCGCGTATAATAGCTAATGTTGGTGAAAGCAAGATAAATATGCTGTTTTAAGCATGCAAAAGCATACAAAACACCGTTTTCAAGTATTTAAACTGTCATATTCATGTTTCTGTCGTGTATAATAGCTAATGTTGGTGAAAGCAAGACAAAAATGCAGTTTTAAGCATGCGAAAGCATACAAAACACTGTTTTCAAGTATTTAAACTGTCATATTCATGTATATGTCGTGTGTAATGGCTTATGTTTGCAAAATCAAGATAAAATAGCTGTTTTCAGCTTGCTAAAACATACAAAATGCTGTTTTCAAGTATTTAAACTGTCATAATAACGTTTCTGTCGTGTATAATAGCTAATGTTGGTGAAAGCAAGATAAAAATGCTGTTTTAAGCATGCAAAAGCATACAAAACACCGTTTTCAAGTATTTAAACTGTCATATTCATTTATATGTGGTGTGTAATGGCTTATGTTTGCAAAATCAAGATAAATAGCTGTTATCAGCTTGCAAAAACATACAAAATGCTGTTTTCAAGTATTTAAACTGTCATATTCATGTTTGTCGTGTATAATAGCTAATGTTGGCAAAAGCAAGATAAAAATGCTGGTTAAAGCATGCAAAAGCATACAAAACACCGTTTTCATGTATTTAAAGTGTCATATTCATGTTTCTGTCGTGTATAATAGCTAATGTTGGTGAAAGCAATATAAAAATGCTGTTTTAAGCATGCAAAAGCATACAAAACACCGTTTTCAAGTATTTAAACTGTTATATTCATGTATATGTCGTGTGTAATGGCTTATGTTTGCAAAATAAAAATAAAATAGCTGTTTTCAGCTTGCAAAAACATACAAAATGCTGTTTTCAAGTTTTTAAATTGTCATGTTCATGTTTTTGTCGTGTATAATAGCTAATGTTGGTGAAAGCAAGATAAAAATGCACTTTTAAGCATGCAAAAGCATACAAAACACCGTTTTCAAGTATTTAAACTGTCATATTCATGTATATGTCTTGTGTAATGGCTTATGTTTGCAAAATCAAGATAAAATAGCTGGTTTCAGCTTGCAAAAACATACAAAATGCTGTTTTCAAATATTTAAACTGTCATATTCATGTTTCTGTCGTGTATAATAGCTAGTGTTGGTGAAAGCAAGATAAAAATGCTGTTAAAAGCATGCAAAAGCATACAAAACACCGTTTTCAAATATTTAAAGTGTCATATTCATGTTTCTGTCGTGTATAATAGCTAATGTTGGAGAAAGCAAGATAAAAATGCTATTTTATGCATGCAAAAGCATACAAAACACTGTTTTCAAGTATTTAAACTGTAATATTCATGTATATGTCGTGTGTAATGGCTTATATTTGCAAAATCAAGATAAAATAGCTGTTTTCAGCTTGCTAAAACATACAAAATGCTGTTTTCAAGTATTTAAACTGTCATATTAACATTTCTGTCGTGTATAATAGCTAATGTTAGTGAAAGCAAGATAAAAATGCTGTTTTAAGCATGCAAAAGCATACAAAACACCGTTTTCAAGTATTTAAACTGTCATATTCATGTATATGTCGCGTGTAGTGGCTTATGTTTGCAAAATCAAGATAAATAGCTGTTTTCAGCTTGCAAAAACATACAAAATGCTGTTTTCAAGTATTTAAACTGTCATATTCATGTTTCTGTCGTGTATAATAGCTAATGTTGGTGAAAGCAAGATAAAAATGCTGGTTAAAGCATGCAAAAGCATACAAAACATCGTTTTCATGTATTTAAAGTGTCATATTCATGTTTCTGTCGTGTATAATAGCTAATTTTGGTTAAAGCAATATAAAAATGCAGTTTTAAGCATGCAAAAGCATACAAAACACCGTTTTCAAGTATTTAAACTGTCATATTCATGTATATGTCGTGTGTAATGGCTTATGTTTGCAAAATCAAGATAAATAGCTGTTTTCAGCTTGCAAAAACATACTAAATGCTGTTTTCAAGTATTTAAACTGTCATATTCATGTTTCTGTCGTGTATAATAGCTAATGTTGGTGAAAGCAAGATAAAAATGCTGGTTAAAGCATGCAAAAGCATACAAAACACCGTGTTCAAGAATTTAAAGTGTCATATTCATGTTTCTGTCGTGTATAATAGCTAATGTTGGTGAAAGCAATATAAAAATGCTGTTTTATGCATGCAAAAGCATACAAAACACCGTTTTCAATTATTTAAACTGTCATATTCATGTATATGTCGAGTATAATGGCTTATGTTTGCAAAATCAAGATCAAATAGCTGTTTTCAGCTTGCAAAAACATACAAAATGCTGTTTTCAAGTATTTAAACTGTCATATTTATGTTTCTGTCGTGTATAATAGCTAATGTTGGTGAAAGCAAGATAAATATGCTGTTTTAAGCATGCAAAAGCATACAAAACACCGTTTTCAAGTATTTAAACTGTCATATTCATGTTTCTGTCGTGTATAATAGCTAATGTTGGTGAAAGCAAGATAAAAATGCTGTTTTAAGCATGCAAAAGCATACAAAACACCGTTTTCAAGTATTTAAACTGTCATATTCATGTATATGTCGTGTGTAATGGCTTATGTTTGCAAAATCAAGATAAATAGCTGTTATCAGCTTGCAAATACATACAAAATGCTGTTTTCAAGTATTTAAACTGTCATATTCATGTTTCTGTCGTGTATTATAGCTAGTGTTGGTGAAAGAAAGATAAAAATGCTGTTAAAAGCATGCAAAAGCATACAAAACACCGTTTTCAAGTATTTAAAGTGTCATATTCATGTTTCTGTCGTGTATAATAGCTAATGTTGGAGAAAGCAAGATAAAAATGCTATTTTATGCATGCAAAAGCATACAAAACACTGTTTTCAAGTATTTAAACTGTAATATTCATGTATATGTCGTGTGTAATGGCTTATATTTGCAAAATCAAGATAAAATAGCTGTTTTCAGCTTGCTAAAACATACAAAATGCTGTTTTTAAGTATTTAAACTGTCATATTACCATTTCTGTCGTGTATAATAGATATTGTTAGTGAAAGCAAGATAAAAATGCTGTTTTAAGCATGCAAAAGCATACAAAACACCGTTTTCAAGTATTTAAACTGTCATATTCATGTATATGTCGTGTGTAGTGGCTTATGTTTGCAAAATCAAGATAAATAGCTGTTTTCAGCTTGCAAAAACATACAAAATGCTGTTTTCAAGTATTTAAACTGTCATATTCATGTTTCTGTCGTGTATAATAGCTAATGTTGGTGAAAGCAAGATAAAAATGCTGTTTTAAGCATGCAAAAGCATACAAAACACCGTTTTCAAGTACTTAAACTGTCATATTCATGTTTCTGTCGTGTATATTAGCTAATGCTGGTAAAAGCAAGATAAATATGCTGATTTAAGCATGCAAAAGCATACAAAACACCGTTATCAAGTATTTAAACTGTCATATTCATGTATATGTTGTGTCTAATGGCTTATGTTTGCAAAATCAAGATAAAATAGCTGTTTTCAGCTAGCAAAAACATACAAAATTCTGTTTTCAAGTATTCAAACTGTCATATTCATGTTTCTGTAGTGTATAATAGCTAATGTTGGTGAAAGCAATATAAAAATGTTGTTTTAAGCATGCAAAAGCATACAAAACACCGTTTTCAAGTATTTAAACTGTCATATTCATGTTTCTGTCGTGTATAATAGCTAATGTTGGAGAAAGCAAGATAAAAATTGTATTTTAAGTATGCAAAAGCATACAAAACACCGTTTTCAAGTATTTAAACTGTCATATTCATGTATATGTCGTGTGTAATTGCTTATGTTTGCAAAATCAAGATAAAATAGCTGTTTTCAGCTTGCAAAAACATACAAAATGCTGTTTTCAAGTATTTAAACTGTCATATTCATGTTTCTGTCGTGTATAATAGCTAATGTTGGTGAAAGCAAGATAAAAATGCTGTTTTCAGCATGCAAAAGCATATAAAACACCGTTTTTAAGTATTTAAACTGTCATATTTATGCATATGTCGTGTGTAATGGCTTATGTTTGCAAAATCAAGATAAATAGCTGTTTTCAGCTTGCAAAAACATACAAAATGCTGTTTTCAAGTATTTAAACTGTCATATTCATGTTTCTGTCGTGTATATTAGCTAATGTTGGTGAAAACAAGATAAAAATACTGGTTAAAGCATGCAAAAGCATACAAAACACCGTTTTCAAGTACTTAAAGTGTCATATTCATGTTTCTGTCGTGTATAATAGCTAATGTTGGTGAAAGCAATATAAAAATGCTGTTTTATGCATGCAAAAGCATACAAAACACCGTTTTCAATTATTTAAACTGTCATATTCATGTATATGTCGAGTGTAATGGCTTATGTTTGCAAAATCAAGATAAAATAGCTGTTTTCAGCTTGCAAAAACATACAAAATGCTGTTTTCAAGTATTTAAACTGTCATATTTATGTTTCTGTCGTGTATAATAGTTAATGTTGGTGAAAGCAAGATAAATATGCTGTTTTAAGCATGCAAAAGCATACAAAACACCGTTTTCATGTATTTAAACTGTCATATTCATGTATATGTCGTGTGTAATGGCTTATGTTTGCAAAATCAAGATAAATAGCTGTTATCAGCTTGCAAAAACATACAAAATGCTGTTTTCAAGTATTTAAACTGTCATATTCATGTTTTTGTCGTGTATAATAGCTAATGTTTGCAAAATCAAGATAAAAATGCTGGTTAAAGCATGCAAAAGCATACAAAACACCGTTTTCATGTATTTAAAGTGTCATATTCATGTTTCTGTCGTGTATAATAGCTAATGTTGGTGAAAGCAATATAAAAATGCTGTTTTAAGCATGCAAAAGCATATAAAACACCGTTTTCAAGTATATAAACTGTTATATCCATGTATATGTCGTGTGTAATGGCTTATGTTTGCAAAATCAAAATAAAATAGCTGTTTTCAGCTTGCAAAAACATACAAAATGCTGTTTTCAAGTTTTTAAATTGTCATGTTCATGTTTTTGTCGTGTATAATAGCTAATGTTGGTGAAAGCAAGATAAAAATGCACTTTTAAGCATGCAAAAGCATACAAAACACCGTTTTCAAGTATTTAGACTGTCATATTCATGTATATGTCGTGTGTAATGGCTTATGTTTGCAAAATCAAAATAAAATAGCTGTTTTCAGCTTGCAAAAACATACAAAATGCTGTTTTCAAGTATTTAAACTGTCATATTCATGTTTCTGTCGTGTATAATAGCTAGTGTTGGTGAAAGCAAGATAAAAATGCTGTTAAAAGCATGCAAAAGCATACAAAACACCGTTTTCAAGTATTTAAAGTGTCATATTCATGTTTCTGTCGTGTATAATAGATAATGTTGGAGAAAGCAAGATAAAAATGCTATTTTATGCATGCAAAAGCATACAAAACACTGTTTTCAAGTATTTAAACTGTAATATTCATGTATATGTCGTGTGTAATTGCTTATATTTGCAAAATCAAGATAAAATAGCTGTTTTCAGCTTGCTAAAACATACAAAATGCTGTTTTCAAGTATTTAAACTGTCATATTAACATTTCTGTCGTGTATAATAGCTAATGTTAGTGAAATCAAGATAAAAATGCTGTTTTAAACATGCAAAAGCATACAAAACACCGTTTTCAAGTATTTAAACTGTCATATTCATGTATATGTCGCGTGTAGTGGCTTGTGTTTGCAAAATCAAGATAAATAGCTGTTTTCAGCTTGCAAAAACATACAAAATGCTGTTCTCAAGTATTTAAACTGTCATATTCATGTTTCTGTCGTGTATAATAGCTAATGTTGGTGAAAGCAAGATAAAAATGCTGGTAAAACATGCAAAAGCATACAAAACACCGTGTTCAAGTATTTAAAGTGTCATATTCATGTTTCTGTCGTGTATAATAGCTAATGTTGGTGAAAGCAATATAAAAATGCTGTTTTATGCATGCAAAAGCATACAAAACACCGTTTTCAAGTATTTAAACTGTCATATTCATGTATATGTCGAGTGTAATGGCTTATGTTTGCAAAATCAAGATCAAATAGCTGTTTTCAGCTTGCAAAAACATACAAAATGCTGTTTTTAAGTATTTAAACTGTCATATTTATGTTTCTGTCGTGTATAATAGCTAATGTTGGTGAAAGCAAGATAAATATGCTGTTTTAAGCATGCAAAAGCATACAAAACACAGTTTTCAAGTATTTAAACTGTCATATTCATGTTTCTGTCGTGTACAATAGCTAATGTTGGTGAAAGCAAGATAAAAATGCAGTTTTAAGCATGCGAAAGCATACAAAACACTGTTTTCAAGTATTTAAACTGTCATATTCATGTATATGTCGTGTGTAATGGCTTATGTTTGCAAAATCAAGATAAAATAGCTGTTTTCAGCTTGCTAAAACATACAAAATGCTGTTTTCAAGTATTTAAATTGTCATATTAACGTTTCTGTCGTGTATAATAGCTAATGTTGGTGAAAGCAATATAAAAATGCTGTTTTAAGCATGCAAAAGCATAGAAAACACCGTTTTCAAGTATTTAAACTGTTATATTCATGTATATGTCGTGTGTAATGGCTTATGTTTGCAAAATCAAAATAAAATAGCTGTTTTCAGCTTGCAAAAACATACAAAATGCTGTTTTCAAGTTTTTAAATTGTCATGTTCATGTTTTTGTCGTGTATAATAGCTAATGTTGGTGAAAGCAAGATAAAAATGCACTTTTAAGCATGCAAAAGCATACAAAACACCGTTTTCAAGTATTTAAACTGTCATATTCATGTATATGTCGTGTGTAATGGCTTATGTTTGCAAAATCAAGATAAAATAGTTGTTTTCAGCTTGCAAAAACATACAAAATGCTGTTTTCAAGTATTTAAACTGTCATATTCATGTTTCTGTCGTGTATAATAGCTAATGTTGGTGAAAGCAAGATAAAAATGCTGTTTTAATCATGCAAAAGCATACAAAACACCGTTTTCAAGTATTTAAACTGTCATATTCATGTTTCTGTCGTGTATAATAGCTAATGTTGGTGAAAGCAAGATAAAAATGCAGTTTTAATCATGCGAAAGCATACAAAACACCGTTTTCAAGTATTTAAACTGTCATATTAATGTATATGTCGTGTGTAATGGCTTATGTTTGCAAAATCTAGATAAAATAGCTGTTTTCAGCTTGCTAAAACATACAAAATGCTGTTTTCAAGTATTTAAACTGTCATATTAACATTTCTGTCGTGTATAATAGCTAATGTTGGTGAAAGCAAGATAAAAATGCTGTTTTAAGCATGCAAAAGCATACAAAACACCGTTTTCAAGTATTTAAACTGTCATATTCATGTATATGTCGTGTGTAGTGGCTTTTGTTTGCAAAATCAAGATAAATAGCTGTTTTCAGCTTGCTAAAACATACAAAATGCTGTTTTCAAGTATATAAACTGTCATATTAACGTTTCTGTCGTGTATAATAGCTAATGTTGGTGAAAGCAAGATAAAAATGCTGTTTTAAGCATGCAAAAGCATACAAAACACCGTTTTCAAGTATTTAAACTGTCATATTCATGTATATGTCGTGTGTAATGGCTTATGTTTGCAAAATCAAGATAAATAGCTGTTTTCAGCTTGCAAAAACATACAAAATGCTGTTTTCAAGTATTTAAACTGTCATATTCATGTTTCTGTCGTGTATAATAGCTAATGTTGGTGAAAGCAAGATAAAAATGCTGGTTAAAGCATGCAAAAGCAAACAAAACACGGTTTTCAAGTATTTAAAGTGTCATATTCATGTTTCTGTCGTGTATAATAGCTAATGTTGGTGAAAGCAATATAAAAATGCTGTTTTAAGCATGCAAAAGCATACAAAACACCGTTTTCAAGTATTTAAACTGTTATATTCATGTTTATGTCGTATGTAATGGCTTATGTTTGCAAAATCAAAATAAAATAGCTGTTTTCAGCTTGCAAAAACATACAAAATGCTGTTTTCAAGTTTTTAAATTGTCATGTTCATGTTTTTGTCGTTTATAATAGCTAATGTTGGTGAAAGCAAGATAAAAATGCACTTTTAAGCATGCAAAAGCATACAAAACACCGTTTTCAAGTATTTAAACTGTCATATTCATGTATATGTCGTGTGTAATGGCTTATGTTTGCAAAATCAAGATAAAATAGCTGTTTTCAGCTTGCAAAAACATACAAAATGCTGTTTTCAAGTATTTAAACTGCCATATTTATGTTTCTGTCGTGTATAATAGCTAGTGTTTGTGAAAGCAAGATAAAAATGCTGTTTAAAGCATGCAAAAGCATATAAAACACCGTTTTCAAGTATTTAAAATGTCATATTCATGTTTCTGTTGTGTATAATAGCTAATGTTGGAGAAAGCAAGATAAAAATGCTATTTTATGCATGCAAGAGCATACAAAACACTGTTTTCAAGTATATAAACTGTAATATTCATGTATATGTCGTGTGTAATGGCTCATGTTTGCAAAATCAAGATAAAATAGCTGTTTTCAGCTTGCTGAAACATACAAAATGCTGTTTTCAAGTATTTAAACTGTCATATTAACATTTCTGTCGTGTATAATAGCTAATGTTGGTGAAAGCAAGATAAAAATGCTGTTTTAAGCATGCAAAAGCATACAAAACACCGTTTTCAAGAATTTAAACTGTCATATTCATGTATATGTCGTGTGTAGTGGCTTATGTTTGCTAAATCAAGATAAATAGCTGTTTTCAGCTTGCAAAAACATACAGAATGCTGTTTTCAAGTATTTAAACTGTCATATTCATGTTTCTGTCGTGTATAATAGCTAATGTTGGTGAAAGCATGATAAAAATGCTGGTTAAAGCATGCAAAAGCATACAAAACATCGTTTTCAAGTATTTAAAGTGTCATATTCATGTTTCTGTCGTGTATAATAGCTAATGTAGGTAAAAGCAATATAAAAATGCTGTTTTCAGCATGTAAAAGCATACAAAACACCGTTTTCAAGTATTTAAACTGTCATATTCATGTATATGTCGTGTGTAATGGCTTATGTTTGCAAAATCAAGATAAAATAGCCGTTTTCAGCTTGCAAAAACATACAAAATGCTGTTTTGAAGTATTTAAACTGTCATATTCATTTTTCTGTCGTGTATAATAGCTAATGTTGGTGAAAGCAAGATAAAAATGCTGTTTTAAGCATGCAAAAGCATACAAAACACCGTTTTCAAGTATTTAAACTGTCATATTCATGTTTCTGTCGTGTATAATAGCTAATGTTGGTGAAAGCAAGATAAAAATGCTGGTTAAAGCATGCAAAAGCATACAAAACACCGTTTTCAAGTATTTAAAGTGTCATATTCATGTTTCTGTCGTGTATAATAGCTAATGTTGGTGAAAGCAATATAAAAATGCTGTTTTATGCATGCAAAAGCATACAAAACACCGTTTTCAATTATTTAAACTGTTATATTCATATATATGTCGTGTGTAATGGCTTATGTTTGCAAAATCAAGATAAAATAGCTGTTTTCAGCTTGCAAAAACATACAAAATGCTGTTTTCAAGTATCTAAACTGTCATATTTATGTTTCTGTCGTGTATAATAGCTAACGTTGGTGAAAGCAAGATAAATATGCTGTTTTAAGCATGAAAAAGCATACAAAACACCGTTTTCAAGTATTAAAACTGTCATATTCATGTTTCTGTCGTGTATAATAGCTAATGTTGGTGAAAGCAATATAAAAATGCAGTTTTAAGCATGCAAAGGCATACAAAACACCGTTTTCAAGTATTTAAACTGTTATATTCATGTATATGTCGTGCGTAATGGCTTATGTTTGCAAAATCAAAATAAAATAGCTGTTTTCAGCTTGCAAAAACATACAAAATGCTGTTTTCAAGTATATAAACTGTCATATTCATGTTTCTGTCGTGTATAATAGCTTGTGTTGGTGAAAGCAAGATAAAAATGCTGTTTAAAGCATGCAAAAGCATACAAAACACCGTTTCCTAGTATTTAAAATGTCATATTCATGTTTCTGTCGTTTATAATAGCTAATGTTGGAGAAAGCAAGATAAAAATGCTATTTTATGCATGCAAAAGCATACAAAACACAGTTTTCAAGTATTTAAACTGTAATATTCATGTATATGTCGTGTGTAATGGCTTATGTTTGCAAAATCAACATAAAATAGCTGTTTTCAGCTTGCTAAAACATACAAAATGCTGTTTTCAAGTATTTAAACTGTCATATTAACATTTCTGTCGTGTATAATAGCTAATGTTGGTGAAAGCAAGATAAAAATGCTGTTTTAAGCATGCGAAAGCATACAAAACACCGTTTTCAAGTATTTAAACTGTCATATTTATGTATGTGTCGTGTGTAGTGGCTTATGTTTGCAAAATCAAGATAAATAGCTGTTTTCAGCTTGCAAAACCATACAAAATGCTGTTTTCAAGTATTTAAACTGTCATATTCATGTTTCTGTCGTGTATAAAAGCTAATGTTGGTGAAAGCAAGATAAAAATGCTGGTTAAAGCATGCAAAAGCATACAAAACACCGTTTTCAAGTATTTAAAGTGTCATATTCATGTTTCTGTCGTGTATAATAGCTAATGTTGGTGAAAGCAATATAAAAATGCTGTTTTAAGCATGCAAAAGCATACAAAACACCGTTTTCAAGTATTTAAACTGTTATATTCATGTATATGTTGTGTGTAATGGCTTATGTTTGCAAAATCAAGATAAAATAGCTGTTTTCAGCTTGCAAAAACATACAAAATGCTGTTTTCAAGTTTTTAAATTGTCATGTTCATGTTTTTGTCGTGTATAATAGCTAATGTTGGTGAAAGCAAGATAAGAATGCAGTTTTAAGAATGCAAAAGCATACAAAATGCTGTTTTTAAGAATTTAAACTGTCATATTCATGTATATGTCGTGTGTAATGGCTTATGTTTGCAAAATCAAGATAAAATAGCTGTTATCAGCTTGCAAAAACATACAAAATGCAGGTTTCAAGTATTTAAATTGTCATATTCATGTTTCTGTCGTGTATAATAGCTAATGTTGGTAAAAGCAAGATAAAAATGCTGTTTTAAGCATGCAAAAGCATACAAAACACCGTTTTCAAGTATTTAAACTGTCATATTCATGTTTCTGTCGTGTATAATAGCTAATGTTGGTGAAAGCAAGATAAAAATGCTGGTTAAAGCATGCAAAAGCATACAAAACACCGTTTTCAAGTATTTAAAGTGTCATATTCATGTTTCTGTCGTGTATAATAGCTAATGTTGGTGAAAGCAATATAAAAATGCTGTTTTATGCATGCAAAAGCATACAAAACACCGTTTTCAATTATTTAAACTGTTATATTCATATATATGTCGTGTGTAATGGCTTATGTTTGCAAAATCAAGATAAAATAGCTGTTTTCAGCTTGCAAAAACATACAAAATGCTGTTTTCAAGTATTTAAACTGTCATATTTATGTTTCTGTCGTGTATAATAGCTAACGTTGGTGAAAGCAAGATAAATATGCTGTTTTAAGCATGCAAAAGCATACAAAACACCGTTTTCAAGTATTAAAACTGTCATATTCATGTTTCTGTCGTGTATAATAGCTAATGTTGGTGAAAGCAATATAAAAATGCAGTTTTAAGCATGCAAAAGCATACAAAACACCGTTTTCAAGTATTTAAACTGTTATATTCATGTATATGTCGTGCGTAATGGCTTATGTTTGCAAAATCAAAATAAAATAGCTGTTTTCAGCTTGCAAAAACATACAAAATGCTGTTTTCAAGTATTTAAACTGTCATATTCATGTTTCTGTCGTGTATAATAGCTTGTGTTGGTGAAAGCAAGATAAAAATGCTGTTTAAAGCATGCAAAAGCATACAAAACACCGTTTCCTAGTATTTAAAATGTCATATCCATGTTTCTGTCGTTTATAATAGCTAATGTTGGAGAAAGCAAGATAAAAATGCTATTTTATGCATGCAAAAGCATACAAAACACAGTTTTCAAGTATTTAAACTGTAATATTCATGTATATGTCGTGTGTAATGGCTTATGTTTGCAAAATCAACATAAAATAGCTGTTTTCAGCTTGCTAAAACATACAAAATGCTGTTTTCAAGTATTTAAACTGTCATATTAACATTTCTGTCGTGTATAATAGCTAATGTTGGTGAAAGCAAGATAAAAATGCTGTTTTAAGCATGCGAAAGCATACAAAACACCGTTTTCAAGTATTTAAACTGTCATATTTATGTATGTGTCGTGTGTAGTGGCTTATGTTTGCAAAATCAAGATAAATAGCTGTTTTCAGCTTGCAAAACCATACAAAATGCTGTTTTCAAGTATTTAAACTGTCATATTCATGTTTCTGTCGTGTATAAAAGCTAATGTTGGTGAAAGCAAGATAAAAATGCTGGTTAAAGCATGCAAAAGCATACAAAACACCGTTTTCAAGTATTTAAAGTGTCATATTCATGTTTCTGTCGTGTATAATAGCTAATGTTGGTGAAAGCAATATAAAAATGCTGTTTTAAGCATGCAAAAGCATACAAAACACCGTTTTCAAGTATTTAAACTGTTATATTCATGTATATGTTGTGTGTAATGGCTTATGTTTGCAAAATCAAGATAAAATAGCTGTTTTCAGCTTGCAAAAACATACAAAATGCTGTTTTCAAGTTTTTAAATTGTCATGTTCATGTTTTTGTCGTGTATAATAGCTAATGTTGGTGAAAGCAAGATAAGAATGCAGTTTTAAGAATGCAAAAGCATACAAAATGCTGTTTTTAAGAATTTAAACTATCTAATTCATGTATATGTCGTGTGTAATGGCTTATGTTTGCAAAATCAAGATAAAATAGCTGTTATCAGCTTGCAAAAACATACAAAATGCAGGTTTCAAGTATTTAAATTGTCATATTCATGTTTCTGTCGTGTATAATAGCTAATGTTGGTGAAAGCAAGATAAAAATGCTGTTTTAAGCATGCAAAAGCAAACAAAACACCGTTTTTAAGTATTTAAACTGTCATATTCATGTATATGTCGTGTGTAATGGCTTATGTTTGCAAAATCAAGATAAAATAGCTATTATCTGCTTGCAAAAACATACAAAATGCTGTTTTCAAGTATTTAAATTGTCATATTCATATTTCTGTCGTGTATAATAGCTAATGTTGGTGAAAGCAAGATAAAAATGCTGTTTTAATCATGCAAAAGCAAACAAAACATCGTTTTTAAGTATTTAATCTGCCATATTCATGTATATGTCGTGTGTAATGGCTTATGTTTGCAAAATCAAGATAAAATAGCTGTTATCAGCTTGCAAAAACATACAAAATGCTGTTTTCAAGTATTTAAACTGTCATATTTATGTTTCTGTCGTGTATAATAGCTAATGTTGGTAAAAGCAAGATAAAAATGCTGTTTTAAGCATGCAAAAGCAAACAAAACACCGTTTTTAAGTATTTAAACTGTCATATTCATGTATATGTTGTGTGTAATGACTTATGTTTGCAAAATTAATATAAAATAGCTGTTATCAGCTTGCAAAAACATACAAAATGCTGTTTTCAAGTATTTAAATTGTCATATTCATGTTTCTGTCGTGTATAATAGCTTATGTTGGTGAAAGCAAGATAAAAATGCTGTTTTAAGCATGCAAAAGCAAACAAAACACCGTTTTTAAGTATTTAATCTGCCATATTCATGTATATGTCGTGTGTAATGGCTTATGTTTGCAAAATCAAGATAAAATAGCTGTTATCAGCTTGCAAAAACATACAAAATGCTGTTTTCAAGTATTTAAACTGTCATATTCATGTATGTCGTGTGTAATGGTTTATGTTTGCAAAATCAAGATGAATTAGCTGTTTTCAGCTTGCAAAAACATACAAAATGCTGTTTTCAAATATTTAAACTGTCATATTCATGTTTCTGACGTGTATAATAGCTAATGTTGGTGAAAGCAAGATAAAAATGCAGTTTTAATCATGCAAAAGCATACAAAGCACCGTTTTCAAGTATTTAAACTGTCATATTCATATATATGTCGTGTGTAATGGCTTATGTTTGCAAAATCAAGATAAAATAGCTGTTTTCAGCTTGCAAAAACATACAAAATGCTGTTTTCAAGTATTTAAATTGTCATATTCTTGTTTCTGTCGTGTATAATAGCTTATGTTGGTGAAAGCAAGATAAAAATGCTGTTTTAAGCATGCAAAAGCAAACAAAACACCGTTTTTAAGTATTTAAACTGTCATATTCATGTATGTCGTGTGTAATGGTTTAAGTTTGCAAAATCAAGATGAATTAGCTGTTTTCAGCTTGCAAAAACATACAAAATGCTGTTTTCAAATATTTAAACTGTCATATTCATGTTTCTGACGTGTATAATAGCTAATGTTGGTGAAAGCAAGATAAAAATGCAGTTTTAATCATGCAAAAGCATACAAAACACCGTTCTCAAGTATTTAAACTGTCATATTCATATATATGTCGCGTGTAATGGCTCATGTTTGCAAAATCAAGATAAAATAGCTGTTTTCAGCTTGCAAAAACATACAAAATGCTGTTTTCAAGTATTTAAACTGTCATATTCATGTTTCTGTCGTGTATAATAGCTAATGTTGGTGAAAGCAAGATAAAAAAGCTGTTTTAAGCATGCAAAAGCATACAAAACACCGTTTTTAAGTATTTAAACTGTCATATTCATGTATGTCGTGTGTAATGGTTTATGTTTGCAAAATCAAGATGAATTAGCTGTTTTCAGCTTGCAAAAACATACAAAATGCTGTTTTCAAATATTTAAACTGTCATATTCATGTTTCTGACGTGTATAATAGCTAATGTTGGTGAAAGCAAGATAAAAATGCAGTTTTAATCATGCAAAAGCATACAAAACACCGTTTTCAAGTATTTAAACTGTCATATTCATATATATGTCGTGTGTAATGGCTCATGTTTGCAAAATCAAGATAAAATAGCTGTTTTCAGCTTGTAAAAACATACAAAATGCTGTTTTCAAGTATTTAAACTGTCATATTCATGTTTCTGTCGTGTATAATAGCTAATGTTGGTGAAAGCAAGATAAAAAAGCTGTTTTAAGCATGCAAAAGCATACAAAACACCGTTTTAAAGTATTTAAACTGTCATATTAATATATAAGTCGTGTGTAATGGCTTATGTTTGCAAAATCAAGATAAAAAAATAGCTGTTTTCAGCTTGCAAAAACATACAAAATGCTGTTTTAAAGTATTTAAATTGTCATATTCATATTTCTGTCGTGTATAACAGCTAATGTTGGTGAAAGCAAGATAAAAATGCTGTTTTAAGCATGCAAAAGCGTACAAATCACCGTTTTCAAGTATTTAAACTGTCATATCCATGTATATGTCGTGTGTAATGGCTTATGTTTGCAAAATCAAGATAAAATAGCTATTATCAGCTTGCAAAAACATACAAAATGCTGTTTTCAAGTATTTAAACTGTCATATTCATGTATATGTCGTGTGTAATGGCTTATGTTTGCAAAATCTAGATAAAATAGCTGTTCTCAGCATGCAAAAACATACAAAATGCTGTTTTCAAGTATTTAAATTGTCATATTCATATTTCTGTCGTGTATAATAGCTAATGTTGGTGAAAGCAAGATAAAAATGCTATTCTAAGCATGCAAAAGCATACAAAACACCGTTTTTAAGTATTTAAACTGTCATATTAATGTATATGTCGTGTGTAATGGCTTATGTTTGCAAAATCAAGATAAAATAGCTGTTTTCAGCTTGCAAAAACATACAAAATGCTGTTTTAAAGTATTTAAACTGCCATATTCATGTTTCTGTCGTGTATAATGGCTAATGTTGGTGAAAGCAAGATAAAAATGCTGTTTTAAGCATGCAAAAGCAAACAAAACACCGTTTTTAAGTATTTAAACTGCCATATTCATGTATATGTCGTGTGTAATGGCTTATGTTTGCAAAATCAAGATGAATTAGCTGTTTTCAGCTTGCAAAAACATACAAAATGCTGTTTTCAAATATTTAAACTGTCATATTCATGTTTCTGACGTGTATAATAGCTAATGTTGGTGAAAGCAAGATAAAAATGCAGTTTTAATCATGCAAAAGCATACAAAACACCGTTTTCAAGTATTTAAACTGTCATATTCATATATATGTCGTGTGTAATGGCTTATGTTTGCAAAATCTAGATAAAATAGCTGTTTTCAGCTTGCAAAAACATACAAAATTCTGTTTTCAAGTATTTAAACTGTCATATTCATGTTTCTGACGTGTATAATAGCTAATGTTGGTGAAAGCAAGATAAAAATGCTGTTTTAAGCATGCAAAAGCATACAAAACACCGCTTTCAAGTATTTAAACTGTCATATTCATGTATATGTCGTGTGTAATGGCTTATGTTTGCAAAATCAACATAAAAAAATAGCTGTTTTCAGCTTGCAAAAACATACAAAATGCTGTTTTCAAGTATTTAAACTGTCATATTCATGTATATGTCGTGTGTAATGGCTTATGTTTGCAAAATCAAGATAAAATAGCTGTTATCAGCTTGCAAAAACATACAAAATGCTGTTTTCAAGTATTTAAACTGTCATATTCATGTATATGTCGTGTGTAATGGCTTATGTATGCAAAATCTAGATAAAATAGCTGTTCTCAGCATGCAAAAACCTACAAAATGCTGTTTTCAAGTATTTAAATTGTCATATTCATGTTTCTGTCGTGTATAATAGCTAATGTTGGTGAAAGCAAGATAAAAATGCTATTCTAAGCATGCAAAAGCATACAAAACACCGTTTTTAAGTATTTAAACTGTCATATTAATGTATATGTCGTGTGTAATGGCTTATGTTTGCAAAATCAAGATAAAATAGCTGTTTTCAGCTTGCAAAAACATACAAAATGCCGTTTTCAAGTATTTAAACTGTCATATTCATATTTCTGTCGTGTATAATAGCTAATGTTGATGAAAGCAAGATAAAAATGCTGTTTTAAGCATGCAAAAGCTTACAAAACACCGTTTTCAAGTATTTAAATGTCATATTCATGTATATGTCGTGTGTAATGGCTTATGTTTGCAAAATCAAGATAAAATAGCTGTTTTCAGCTTGGAAAAACATACAAAATGCTGTTTTCAAGTATTTAAACTGTCATATTCACGTTTCTGTCGTGTATAATAGCTAATGTTGGTGAAAGCAAGATAAAAATGCTGTTTTAAGCATGCAAAAGCATACAAAACACCGTTTTCAAGTATTTAAACTGTCATATTCATGTATATGTCGTATGTAATGGCATATGTTTGCAAAATCAAGATAAAATAGCTGTTTTCAGCTTGCAAAAATATACAAAATTCTGTTTTCAAGTATTTAAACTGTCATATTCATGTTTCTGTCGTGTATATTAGCTAATTGTTACGGTTAGGTTAGATTTCATTACACATTTCATTTTCTCTTCATTCATATTCACCTGAAAATCATAACTTTAGTTTTGGTAATTCATTCGTACTCATTGCTTACCGTTTTGATTCTCATCTGTCCTGATTTACTCTCATTTTTCTTCCTATCATTCATCTCACGCCAGCTGTCATTTGCCATTTTTCATTCATAAGTTCTTCTCATTCAAGTGACCTTCTCTGAGCGACTAGGCAAGTGCTGCCCACATCCTCCTTATTCAGTTACTATTTAATTCTGGATTTTCTTCGCTCCGCAACCTACGTTACATCCAAGTGTAACCAGGAAACCTACGAAGACGACGTCTTTATTATTATTTGCGCTTAAGTTAAGTAAGGCTTCGAGATACAAGTACTTACTGGTTTTTCTTCGTCCTTTTTTTTTGGCTTCACGTTTTTTTCTAGAACACTTCAGATTTTGGGTTTGAGTGGTTTGGTTGAGTAAAATAGTTTTTGTGCTAGTTTTCTCGTTGAGAAGTTTATTTTGAGAGAATCTAGACCAGTTTAACTGGATTTGTTATTTTACCTCAACCCATATTATTTTATAATAACGGAAGTATTCCGGATCAGAAAATCCACTACAACCTCAACAATCGTATTACCAGCCGATCGACACCAGTAAGTTTCGTTTTGAGATCCCTAAGGTTTCCTTTTCGTTCTTCGTCATCATTTCAAACATAATTGTAGGTTCATCGGCTCCACGTTCGTGGTTCCAGGGTTTAAGTCGCCTTCAGATCACACAACCACACCCTGTCACGTGATCACTTCGCCATCCTTGGAAAATTGCGTGCGATTTACTGTTGCTGGAACCTGAGTGCTGTTCATTGGCCTCGTCGATTCCGCTGCCGCACCACCGTGATCCCCAACCACGACCTGGACCTCATCTTCACAGCTAAGCCAAAAATACTTTATATTTTGTTTTTTTTTATGCATCAAGTTGTTTATTATCTGTACACTTTACTTTACCTGTTCACTGGAATCCGGTCAAGGACCGTTTGGTTTTAATTTAAGTAATTCACGAGTTGTGATTGCGATAGTGGCAAGTTGCTCGTGTGTCGCGTAGTCTCTAGGATCTGCGGTTTATTAACTATTGCGCACGGATTCGCGATACGTTGGCCATCGTATACGTCGAACGGAATTGTTGACCGCGCTCGTCATATATCTCGAGGGTGTTCCCTCACGACGCAATCCTAATCACTATCGGAGGCCACGGCCCCCTGCTGCTTTTTATTTATATTTGTACTTCATGCTACGGCTAGGTCGCGTGAGCCTTGAAGGGACCCTAGAATTGGAAAAGTTTAGTAGTTTTATTGTTATTTAAAGTTTTTGGCTGGCTTACCATCATACTTGTACACATCATCACGATTTATTTTATTGTAGCATTACTTTCCGGCAATATAAACTCATGTGTTTAGTACTCAATGTTGCATTGCAATTGATTGTTCGTACCTTATTTGTTCCTGGACCGAATCCCATTTTTTTGTCGGCTCCTTCTTGTAGTTGAACCAGTTACGGCCTATCTAGCCGACTGGCGCCCCGGATCATACACTTTAAAAAAAGGACTCACGACCGACTTCACTGAGCATAGCCGTGGTTCGACTGTAGTTACACGGGATCGTCGAGGCAAAATATTTACGCCGACGGACGCGTAACAAAATTGGCACCCTAAACGTGGGGCTCCCTCGCGTAGTAAATTGGTACTTATGTGGCGTAGTTTCAGTAATTTAGTACATCAATTGCAACATTTAGAGTTTTGTTTTGTTTGAGTGTTGATGTGATTAGAATCATCTTGCGCAATTCATAGCATCATTTTCTTTTCTTAATCTTCTTCTCTGTCAAATCATTCTGGTTCACTCATCATATCATATCACTTCACAAACGTTAAGTTAGTTATTATTAGTTGTTGTTTAGTTAGACTATAATGGAGACTAAGATGGATTGTAACCGTTTGTTGACGGATGAATTGTCATATGAACTTTTAATACGTGGTGTCACCCATGACGGTTCAGCTGCGGATAAGCGAACCAAACTTCGTGCTTGTTTACGTGACGAATATAGTGGTGTCCCAGTAGATATTGGTGTTATGCCTTTAGACCCAGCATCAGAAATTAAAATAGGAGAGGTAAAGTTAACTGAATTAGAGAAACTTTTAAATAACTTTAATAATGATAATTATCGAAATGATTATATCAGACTTAGTACACGTCTAACCCATGTTTTGTTGAGATTAAAACGCATTAAAGATGCTAATGTAGAGCAGAAAACTGTTATTAGTCAATTAGTGCAGCGTTGTGAAACGTATTTAATTGAATCAAAAAGAAAATTTTCCGCGCAAGCGTCTGCTATTCTTGTGGCTGAGCACGAACAATCTTTACTTGAATCAGATACCGAACAAGATACCGTGTTAGACTCAGGCCCTATAGCTTCAGCGAGTACGCCTAAGACAAATCAAATTTTATCGCCACCAGAGTGCACACGACTGACCCAAGCTCTCGAACAGTTAACCGTAGCAATAGATCCACATGTATTTCGCCGTGATTCAGCTCGTACTCCACATTATCCGATTCATAAATGGGACGCAAAGTATAAATATGACGGAGAATCTAACCTCAATAATTTCTTAGAAACCATTGAAGAATTACGTGACGCTCGTGCTGTAAGTAAAGAACAGTTATTTCAGTCGGCGGTAGAATTATTTACGGGAAAAGCTCTCACCTGGTTTCGGGCAAAACGCGAACATATTCACGATTGGGACGCGCTCGTTCAGGCTTTACGCGAAACTTTTTTGCCAGCTGATTATGAATTTACACTATGGGACGAAATTAGAAACAGGACGCAAGGTTGTGAAGAAAAAGTTTCGATATTTACTGCTACTATGGATGCTTTATTTAGACGATTACATAAGTATCCTTCAGAATCAGAACGCATTACTCATATTAGACGCAATCTTTTACCTTATTTGCAAGTCGGACTTGGTTTGCGTGAAGTTAGTTCCATTTCAGAATTAGACACCCTATGCAGTCAATTAGAGTCGATCCACATACGCACGCGAAATCTAAGACCACCACCAGCTGTCAGCCAATCTCTCGAGACCGATTTGGCATATCAGAGACCGCGTATAAGTTCTCGTCTTGCTGTTGCTGATGTGACATCACACACGCCCATTTCTAGAACCACCAGTAGTGCCGTACTTTGTTGGAATTGTAGGCAAACGGGACATGTTATGAGGGAATGTAGAGAACCACGACGGGTTCGTTGTTATCGTTGTGGAGAAGTTGGAGTTACGTTACGTAACTGTCATAAATGTCAGGGAAACGGGCACAGGAGACCGTAGTTGACCGCGCGTGTGCTCCTCCAAATAATTCGGTCAATTCAGTTCATGATACATCTGTAATTTTAGATTATATTATTTCTCATTTAGGTTCTGATGAACGCCCTTACCTGAAAGTTTCGATGCTAGGTATAGAGTTCAAAGGTTTGTTGGATTCAGGCGCTTCACGCTCAATAATTGGTTCAAGGGGGTGGGATATTATTAAGAAATTGAATTTAAATTTAAGTACAAACGATTCGCCGGACTGTGTTGTTGCGAACGGACAGACATGTAAGAGTTTATGCTCAGTATTAGTGCCAGTACGATTAATGGATAAGATCAAGTTAGTTGATTTTCTAGTAGTACCTTCCGTGAGTCACTCCTTAATCCTAGGTTTAGACTTTTGGCGCAGTATGGGGATAGTCCCGGATTTAAGGCGCGACGAATGGTCTTTTTCGGCTAGCGAGCCTGTGTCGGCCGTCTCTAGTTTATCACCACCTTTTTCTTTGAAATTAAGCGAGCAGGCGCAGTTGGACAAGTTTTTAGAGGAACAATGGGATAAGATGGGACCCTCCTTAGGTTGTACGCATTTAATAGAGCATGATATTGTGGTAGAGTCGTCGGAGCCTATTAAGCAACGCTATTACCCGGTGTCTCCGGTGATGCAGAAGCATATTCATGCGGCTCTAGACGAAATGCTTGCTGAAGGTATTGTAGAACCCTCTACGAGTCCGTGGTCATCTCCTATCCTCCTCATTCCCAAGAAGGATGGATCCTACCGTTTCTGCGTTGACTTTCGGAAAGTCAACAAAGTTACGAAGAAGAATGCGTACCCCCTTCCATATGTATCTACTATTCTCGATCAGTTACGTGGCGCGAAATACATTAGCTCTCTCGATATAAAATCTGCGTATTGGCAAATCCCATTGACACCTGCAGCTAGAGAAAAGACCGCGTTTACTGTCCCTGGGAGAGGTTTGTTTCAATTCGTGCGAATGCCCTTCGGTTTGAGTAATGCACCCGCGACGTGGCAGAAGCTCATTGATACGGTTCTTGGTAGTGATCTAGCGCCGTACGTATTCGTTTATCTAGATGACATCGTTGTCGTGGCCGAATCCTTCGAGCATCACCTAGAAATTTTAAGAAAAATATTTGATCGTTTATTAGCTGCCGGTTTAACCATAAATAGGGAAAAGAGTCAGTTTTGTCGCCCACAAATTAAGTATTTAGGTTATGTTGTGGATCATTTAGGTTTACGTGTTGATCCCGAGAAAGTGGAGGCAATCCTGAATATTGTTGAGCCAAAGAACGCGAAAGAAGTCCGAAGCTTTTTAGGTATGGCTAGTTGGTATCGGCGCTTTGTACCCAATTTTTCGACGATCGTATCGCCTCTTAGTAAATTGATTCGGAAGTCGCAAAAGTTTATATGGACCGCAGAATGTCAGAACTCATTTAACGCATTAAAAGAATGCTTAGTTTCCGCTCCGATTCTTACGTGCCCAGATTTTACGCAGCCTTTTGTTGTACAGACCGACGCCAGCGCCTATGGTCTAGGTGCCGTGCTGACGCAAACTCTGGATGGTGCAGAAAGGGTCATCTGCTATCTCAGTCGTTCGTTGACAAAGTCAGAACGCAACTACCATACGACCGAGCGTGAATGTTTAGCCGTAGTGTGGGCTCTAGAAAAATTAAGGCCATATTTAGAAGGGGTGAGATTTACAGTGATCACCGACCATCACTCGTTGCAGTGGCTTATGAATTTTTCGCAAGCTACCGGTAAGCTGTGTCGGTGGGCCATTCGTTTGCAGCAATTTGATTTTTGTTTAGTTCATCGGAAAGTGACGGAACATTTGGTTCCGGATTGTTTATCTCGTTCCGTACCTGTTGCCGATATAGCTGCAGCGGATGCTCCACAACCAGATTCGACCGATAAGTGGTACACTTCAATGCTCGACCGTGTCCGCCAACGACCAAAAAAATATAGAGGCTGGTGTATTACTGATAATAAATTGTATAAATATGTCAAGAGTTCTATACCTGAATTGAGTGAGGCGCATGATCAGTGGAGGCTAGTGGTGCCTAAAGAGAAACGGCGCGAACTCTTAGAACAGGCACACAACGCTCCCACTTCCGGTCATCCTGGCGTGTCCAAAACCCACCGTCGTTTGGGACAAAAGTTTTTCTGGCCTAAAATGCGTGCCGATGTAGCGTCATTTGTTAAGCGCTGTGTTGTGTGCATAGAGCACAAAGCTATACAAAAAGCTCCACCTGGCATGATGGGTTCGAAACCCCGTGTTTATCGTCCGTTCCAATTAATTAGTTTAGATTTGATGGGACCGCTACCCGCATCCTGTAATGGAAGTCGTTTTATTTTGGTTATTTGTGACTATTATAGTAAGTTTGTGTTGACATTTCCATTGAGGACAGCTACAGCATCCGCCATCGTGAAACATGTAGAGAACGAAATATTTTTGATTTTTGGTGTACCACAGTTCATTGTTAGTGATAACGGTGTACAATTTCGGAGCAAAGAGTTCAGAAGTTTATGTGACCGATATGCATCGAAGTTGCTTTTTTCTGCGTTGTACCACGCTCAAAACAACCCTACCGAACGGGTAAACCGAGTGGTAAAGACGATGCTAGCTTCCTACGTTCGCGATAACCAACGCAATTGGGGAAAATTCTTGCCTCAGATCACCTGTGCGATTCGCACTCTCGTGCATGACGTCACTAGTTATACGCCATTTTACATCAATTTTGGGCGCGAACACATTTTAGCTGGTACCGAATATGCGTATGTAGCCGTGCAAGACGACGGAAAAATTGAATATGACCGCGCGAATATTGAGGAACGACGCTCTGCGGGTTTTAGAAAAATTTACGCTGAGGTTAGGAAGCGTTTAGACCAAGCGTACGCGCGCAGTAGTGCTCACTACAATCTTCGCCGCCGCCCGGCTACGTATCAGGAAGGCGATGTGGTTTGGCGTCGTAATTTTAAATTATCTAATGCTGCTGATTATTATGCAAGCAAGCTCGCACCAAAATATGTAGGACCTTTCAGAATTAGGCAGAAAGTATCTGATCTAATTTATAAATTAATTGATGCTGAAGGTAAAGAATGCGGAACTTGGCACATTAAAGATTTGAAAGAAGGACCACCAGCTGATGATATGGACCACGATTAGTTCTCTTGTTATTTTAGTTCAGTTAGTCATCTTAGATTATATTCGGATTTATATACGCTAGTTAGTACATTTAGATTCATCTTAGTTAAGTTTAGCGCTCTAGTTTAGTTATTTAGTCACTTAGTTTTTTTGTGAGGTAAAATTAGGGAATTTCACCTCATGTGAGTAGAAGGGGGATTGTTACGGTTAGGATAGATTTCATTACACATTTCATTTTCTCTTCATTCATATTCACCTGAAAATCATAACTTTAGTTTTGGTAATTCATTCGTACTCATTGCTTACCGTTTTGATTCTCATCTGTCCTGATTTACTCTCATTTTTCTTCCTATCATTCATCTCACGCCAGCTGTCATTTGCCATTTTTCATTCATAAGTTCTTCTCATTCAAGTGACCTTCTCTGAGCGACTAGGCAAGTGCTGCCCACATCCTCCTTATTCAGTTACTATTTAATTCTGGATTTTCTTCGCTCCGCAACCTACGTTACATCCAAGTGTAACCAGGAAACCTACGAAGACGACGTCTTTATTATTATTTGCGCTTAAGTTAAGTAAGGCTTCGAGATACAAGTACTTACTGGTTTTTCTTCGTCCTTTTTTTTTGGCTTCACGTTTTTTTCTAGAACACTTCAGATTTTGGGTTTGAGTGGTTTGGTTGAGTAAAATAGTTTTTGTGCTAGTTTTCTCGTTGAGAAGTTTATTTTGAGAGAATCTAGACCAGTTTAACTGGATTTGTTATTTTACCTCAACCCATATTATTTTATAATAACGGAAGTATTCCGGATCAGAAAATCCACTACAACCTCAACAATCGTATTACCAGCCGATCGACACCAGTAAGTTTCGTTTTGAGATCCCTAAGGTTTCCTTTTCGTTCTTCGTCATCATTTCAAACATAATTGTAGGTTCATCGGCTCCACGTTCGTGGTTCCAGGGTTTAAGTCGCCTTCAGATCACACAACCACACCCTGTCACGTGATCACTTCGCCATCCTTGGAAAATTGCGTGCGATTTACTGTTGCTGGAACCTGAGTGCTGTTCATTGGCCTCGTCGATTCCGCTGCCGCACCACCGTGATCCCCAACCACGACCTGGACCTCATCTTCACAGCTAAGCCAAAAATACTTTATATTTTGTTTTTTTTTATGCATCAAGTTGTTTATTATCTGTACACTTTACTTTACCTGTTCACTGGAATCCGGTCAAGGACCGTTTGGTTTTAATTTAAGTAATTCACGAGTTGTGATTGCGATAGTGGCAAGTTGCTCGTGTGTCGCGTAGTCTCTAGGATCTGCGGTTTATTAACTATTGCGCACGGATTCGCGATACGTTGGCCATCGTATACGTCGAACGGAATTGTTGACCGCGCTCGTCATATATCTCGAGGGTGTTCCCTCACGACGCAATCCTAATCACTATCGGAGGCCACGGCCCCCTGCTGCTTTTTATTTATATTTGTACTTCATGCTACGGCTAGGTCGCGTGAGCCTTGAAGGGACCCTAGAATTGGAAAAGTTTAGTAGTTTTATTGTTATTTAAAGTTTTTGGCTGGCTTACCATCATACTTGTACACATCATCACGATTTATTTTATTGTAGCATTACTTTCCGGCAATATAAACTCATGTGTTTAGTACTCAATGTTGCATTGCAATTGATTGTTCGTACCTTATTTGTTCCTGGACCGAATCCCATTTTTTTGTCGGCTCCTTCTTGTAGTTGAACCAGTTACGGCCTATCTAGCCGACTGGCGCCCCGGATCATACACTTTAAAAAAAGGACTCACGACCGACTTCACTGAGCATAGCCGTGGTTCGACTGTAGTTACACGGGATCGTCGAGGCAAAATATTTACGCCGACGGACGCGTAAAGCAAGATAAAAATGCTGTTTTAAGCATGCAAAAGCATACAAAACACCGCTTTAAAGTATTTAAACTGTCATATTCATGTATATGTCGTGTGTAATGGCTTATGTTTTCAAAATCAAGATAAAAAAATAGCTGTTTTCAGCTTGCAAAAACATACAAAATGCTGTATTCAAGTAATTAAACTGTCATATTCATGATTTTGTCGTGTATAATAGCTAATGTTGGTGAAAGCAAGATAAAAATGCTGTTTTAAGCATACAAAAGCATACAAAACACCATTTTCAAGTATTTACACTGTCATATTCATGTATATGTCGTGTGTAATGGTTTATGTTTGCAAAATCAAGATAAAATAGCTGTTTTCAGCTTGCAAAAACATGCAAAATGCTGTTTTCAAGTATTTAAACTGTCATATTCATGTTTCTGTCGTGTATTATAGCTAATGTTGGTAAAAGCAAGATAAAAATGCTGTTTGAAGCATGCAAAAGCATACAAAACACCGTTTTCAAGTTTTTAAACTGTCATATTCATGTTTCTGTCGTGTATAATAGCTAATGTTGGTGAAAGCAAGATAAAAATGGTGTTTTAAGCATGCAAAAGCAAACAAAACACCGTTTTTAAGTATTTAAACTGTTATATTCATGTATATGTTGTGTGTAATGGCTTATGTTTGCAAAATTATTATAATATAGCTGTTATCAGCTTGCAAAAACATACAAAATGCTGTTTTTAAGTATTTAAATTGTCATATTCATGTTTCTGTCGTGTATAATAGCTAATGTTGGTGAAAGCAAGATAAAAATGCTGTTTTAAGCATGCAAAAGCATACAAAACACCGTTTTCAAGTATTTAAACTGTCATATTCATGTATATGTCGTATGTAATGGCATATGTTTGCAAAATCAAGATAAAATAGCTGTTTTCAGCTTGCAAAACATACAAAATTCTGTATTCAAGTATTTAAACTGTCATATTCATGTTTTTGTCGTGTATAATAGCTAATGTTGGTGAAAGCAATATAAAAATGCTGTATTATGCATGCAAAAGCATACAAAACACCGTTTTTAAGTATTTAAACTGTCATATTCATGTATATGTCGTGTGTAATACCTTATGTTTGCAAAATCAAGATAAAATAGCTGTTTTCAGCTTGCAAAAACATACAAAATGCTGTATTCAAATATCTAAACTGTCATATTCATGTTTTTGTCGTGTATAATAGTTAATGTTGGTGAAAGCAAGATAAAAATGCTGTTTTAAGCATGCAAAAGGATACAAAACACCGTTTTCAAGTATTTAAACTGTCATATTCATGTATATGTCGTGTGTAATGGCTTATGTTTGCAAAATCAAGATAAAATAGCTATTATCAGCTTGCAAAAACATACAAAATGCTGTTTTCAAGTATTTAAACTGTCATATTCATGTATATGTCGTGTGTAATGGCTTATGTTTGCAAAATCAAGATAAAATAGCTGTTTTCAGCTTGCAAAAACATACAAAATGCTGTTTTCAAGTATTTAAATTGTCATATTCATATTTCTGTCGTGTATAATAGCTATTATTGGTAAAAGCAAGATAAAAATGCTGTTTTAATCATGCAAAAGCATACAAAACACCGTTTTCAAGTATTTAAACTGTCATATTCATGTATATGTCGTGTGTAATGGCTTATGTTTGCAAAATCAAGATAAAATAGCTATTATCAGCTTGCAAAAACATACAAAATGCTGTTTTCATGTATTTAAACTGTCATATTCATGTATATGTCGTGTGTAATGGCTTATGTTTGCAAAATCAAGATGAATTAGCTGTTTTCAGCTTGCAAAAACATACAAAATTCTGTTTTCAAGTATTTAAATTGTCATATTCATGTTTCTGTCATGTATAATAGCTTATGTTGGTGAAAGCAAGATAAAAATGCTCTATTAAGCATGCAAAAGCAAACAAAACACCGTTTTTAAGTATTTAAACTGTCATATTCATGTATATGTTGTGTGTAATGGCTTATGTTTGCAAAATTTATATAAAATAGCTTTTATCAGCTTGCAAAAACATACAAAATGCTGTTTTCAAGTATTTAAATTGTCATATTCATGTTTCTGTCGTGTATAATAGCTTATGTTGGTGAAAGCAAGATAAAAATGCTGTTTTAAGCATGCAAAAGCAAACAAAACACCGTTTTTAAGTATTTAAACTGCCATATTCATGTATATGTCGTGTGTAATGGCTTATGTTTGCAAAATCAAGATGAATTAGCTGTTTTCAGCTTGCAAAAACATACAAAATGCTGTTTTCAAATATTTAAACTGTCATATTCATGTTTCTGACGTGTATAATAGCTAATGTTGGTGAAAGCAAGATAAAAATGCAGTTTTAATCATGCAAAAGCATACAAAACACCGTTTTCAAGTATTTAAACTGTCATATTCATATATATGTCGTGTGTAATGGCTTATGTTTGCAAAATCTAGATAAAATAGCTGTTTTCAGCTTGCAAAAACATACAAAATTCTGTTTTCAAGTATTTAAACTGTCATATTCATGTTTCTGTCGTGTATAATAGCTAATGTTGGTGAAAGCAAGATAAAAATGCTGTTTTAAGCATGCAAAAGCATACAAAACACCGTTTTCAAGTATTTAAACTGTCATATTCATGTATATGTCGTGTGTAATGGCTTATTTTTGCAAAATCAAGATAAAATAGCTGTTTTTAGCTTGCAAAAACATACAAAATGCTGTATTCAAGTATTTAAACTGTCATATTCATGTTTTTGTCGTGTATAATAGCTAATGTTGGTGAAAGCAAGATAAAAATGCTGTTTTAAGCATGCAAAAGCATACAAAACACCGTTTTCAAGTATTTAAACTGTCATATTCATGTATATGTCGTGTGTAATGTCTTATGTTTGCAAAATCAAGATAAAATAGCTGTTATCAGCTTGCAAAAACATACAAAATGCTGTTTTCAAGTATTTAAACTGTCATATTCATGTATATGTCGTGTGTAATGGCTTATGTATGCAAAATCTAGATAAAATAGCTGTTCTCAGCATGCAAAAACCTACAAAATGCTGTTTTCAAGTATTTAAATTGTCATATTCATATTTCTGTCGTGTATAATAGCTAATGTTGGTGAAAGCAAGATAAAAATGCTGTTTTAAGCATGCAAAAGCATACATAACACCGTTTTCAAGTATTTAAACTGTCATATTCATGCATATGTCGTGTGTAATGGCTTATGTTTGCAAAATCAAGATAAAATAGCTGTTTTCAGCTTGCAAAAACATACAAAATGCTGTTTTTAAGTATTTTAACTGTCATATTCATGTTTCTGTCGTGTATAATAGCTAATGTTGGTGAAAGCAAGATAAAAATGCTATTCTAAGCATGCAAAAGCATACAAAACACCGTTTTTAAGTATTTAAACTGTCATATTAATGTATATGTCGTGTGTAATGGGTTATGTTTGCAAAATCAAGATAAAATAGCTGTTTTCAGCTTGCAAAAACATACAAAATGCCGTTTTCAAGTATTTAAACTGTCATATTCATATTTCTGTCGTGTATAATAGCTAATGTTGGTGAAAGCAAGTTAAAAATGCTGTTTTAAGCATGCAAAAGCTTACAAAACACCGTTTTCAAGTATTTAAATGTCATATTCATGTATATGTCGTGTGTAATGGCTTATGTTTGCAAAATCAAGATAAAATAGCTGTTTTCAGCTTGGAAAAACATACAAAATGCTGTTTTCAAGTATTTAAACTGTCATATTCACGTTTCTGTCGTGTATAATAGCTAATGTTGGTGAAAGCAAGATAAAAATGCTGTTTTAAGCATGCAAAAGCATACAAAACACCGTTTTCAAGTATTTAAACTGTCATATTCATGTATATGTCGTATGTAATGGCATATGTTTGCAAAATCAAGATAAAATAGCTGTTTTCAGCTTGCAAAAACATACAAAATTCTGTTTTCAAGTATTTAAACTGTCATATTCATGTTTCTGTCGTGTATATTAGATAATGTTGGTGAAAGCAAGATAAAAATGCTGTTTTAAGCATGCAAAAGCATACAAAACACCGCTTTAAAGTATTTAAACTGTCATATTCATGTATATGTCGTGTGTAATGGCTTATGTTTTCAAAATCAAGATAAAAAAATAGCTGTTTTCAGTTTGCAAAAACATACAAAATGCTGTATTCAAGTAATTAAACTGTCATATTCATGTTTTTGTCGTGTATAATAGCTGATGTTGGTGAAAGCAAGATAAAAATGCTGTTTTAAGCATACAAAAGCATACAAAACACCGTTTTCAAGTATTTACACTGTCATATTCATGTATATGTCGTGTGTAATGGTTTATGTTTGCAAAATCAAGATAAAATAGCTGTTTTCAGCTTGCAAAAACATGCAAAATGCTGTTTTCAAGTATTTAAACTGTCATATTTATGTTTCTGTCGTGTATTATAGCTAATGTTGGTAAAAGCAAGATAAAAATGCTGTTTTAAGCATGCAAAAGCATACAAAACACCGTTTTCAAGTTTTTAAACTGTCATATTCATGTTTCTGTCGTGTATAATAGCTAATGTTGGTGAAAGCAAGATAAAAATGCTGTTTTAAGCATGCAAAAGCATACAAAACACCGTTTTTAAGTATTTAAACTCCCATATTCATGTATATGTCGTGTGTAATGGCTTATGTTTGCAAAATC
This sequence comes from Poecilus cupreus, assembly GCA_963942605.1. Lineage (NCBI taxonomy): Eukaryota > Metazoa > Arthropoda > Insecta > Coleoptera > Carabidae > Poecilus > Poecilus cupreus. The sequence continues at coordinate 42,495 of CAWWDY010000325.1, forward strand.
AAGATGAATTAGCTGTTTTCAGCTTGCAAAAACATACAAAATGCTGTTTTCAAATATTTAAACTGTCATATCCATGTTTCTGACGTGTATAATAGCTAATGTTGGTGAAAGCAAGATAAAAATGCTGTTTTAAGCATGCAAAAGCATACAAAACACCGCTTTCAAGTATTTAAACTGTCATATTCATATATATGTCGTGTGTAATGGCTTATGTTTGCAAAATCAAGATAAAATAGCTGTTTTCAGCTTGCAAAAACATACAAAATTCTGTTTTCAAGTATTTAAACTGTCATATTCATGTTTCTGTCGTGTATAATAGCTAATGTTGGTGAAAGCAAGATAAAAATGCTGTTTTAAGCATGCAAAAGCATACAAAACACCGCTTTCAAGTATTTAAACTGTCATATTCATGTATATGTCGTGTGTAATGGCTTATGTTTGCAAAATCAAGATAAAAAAATAGCTGTTTTCAGCTTGCAAAAACATACAAAATGCTGTTTTTAAGTATTTAAACTGTCATATTCATGTTTCTGTCGTGTATAATAGCAAATGTTGGTGAAAGCAAGATAAAAATGCTGTTTTAAGCATGCAAAAGCATACAAAACACCGTTATCAAGTATTTAAACTGTCATATTCATGTATATGTCGTGTGTAATGGCTTATTTTTGCAAAATCAAGATAAAATAGCTGTTTTCAGCTTGCAAAAACACACAAAATGCTGTATTCAAGTATTTAAACTGTCATATTCATGTTTTTGTCGTGTATAATAGCTAATGTTGGTAAAAGCAAGATAAAAATGCTGTTTTAAGCATGCAAAAGCATACAAAACACCGTTTTCAAGTATTTTAACTGTCATATTCATGTATATGTCGTGTGTAATGGCTTATGTTTGCAAAATCAAGATAAAATAGCTGTTATCAGCTTGCAAAAACATACAAAATGCTGTTTTCAAGTATTTAAACTGTCATATTCATGTATATGTCGTGTGTAATGGCTTATGTATGCAAAATCTAGATAAAATAGCTGTTCTCGGCATGCAAAAACATACAAAATGCCGTTTTCAAGTATTTAAACTGTCATATTCATATTTCTGTCGTGTATAATAGCTAATGTTGGTGAAAGCAAGATAAAAATGCTGTTTTAAGCATGCAAAAGCTTACAAAACACCGTTTTCAAGTATTTAAATGTCATATTCATGTATAAGTCGTGTGTAATGGCTTATGTTTGCAAAATCAAGATAAAATAGCTGTTTTCAGCTTGGAAAAACATACAAAATGCTGTTTTCAAGTATTTAAACTGGCATATTCATGTTTCTGTCGTGTATAATAGCTAATGTTGGTGAAAGCAAGATAAAAATGCTGTTTTAAGCATGCAAAAGCATACCAAAACACCGTTTTCAAGTATTTAAACTGTCATATTCATGTATATGTCGTATGTAATGGCATATGTTTGCAAAATCAAGATAAAATAGCTGTTTTCAGCTTGCAAAAACATACAAAATTCTGTTTTCAAGTATTGAAACTGTCATATTCATGTTTCTGTCGTGTATATTAGCTAATGTTGGTGAAAGCAAGATAAAAATGCTGTTTTAAGCATGCAAAAGTATACAAAACACCGCTTTAAAGTATTTAAACTGTCATATTCATGTATATGTCGTGTGTAATGGCTTATGTTTTCAAAATCAATATAAAAAAATAGCTGTTTTCAGTTTGCAAAAACATACAAAATGCTGTTTTCAAGTATTTAAACTGTCATATTCATGTTTCTGTCGTGTATAATAGCAAATGTTGGTGAAAGCAAGATAAAAATGCTGTTCTAAGCATGCAAAAGCATACAAAACACCGTTTTCAAGTATTTAAACAGTCATATTCATGTATATGTCGTGTGTAATGGCTTATTTTTGCAAAATCAAGATAAAATAGCTGTTTTCAGCTTGCAAAAACATACAAAATGCTGTTTTCAAGTATTTAAATTGTCATATTCATATTTCTGTCGTGTATAATAGCTATTATTGGTAAAAGCAAGATAAAAATGCTGTTTTAATCATGCAAAAGCATACAAAACACCGTTTTCAAGTATTTAAACTGTCATATTCATGTATATGTCGTGTGTAATGGCTTCTGTTTGCAAAATCAAGATAAAATAGCTATTATCAGCTTGCAAAAACATACAAAATGCTGTTTTCAAGTATTTAAACTGTCATATTCATGTATATGTCGTGTGTAATGGCTTATGTTTGCAAAATCTAGATAAAATAGCTGTTCTCAGCATGCAAAAACATACAAAATGCTGTTTTCAAGTATTTAAATTGTCATATTCATATTTCTGTCGTGTATAATAGCTAATGTTGGTGAAAGCAAGATAAAAATGCTGTTTTAAGCATGCAAAAGCATACATAACATCGTTTTCAAGTATTTAAACAGTCATATTCATGTATATGTCGTGTGTAATGGCTTATGTTTGCAAAATCTAGATAAAATAGCTGTTTTCAGCTTGCAAAAACATACAAAATGCTGTTTTCAAGTATTTAAATTGTCATATTCATGTTTCTGTCGTGTATAATATCTAATGTTGGTGAAAGCAATATAAAAATGCTGTTTTAAGCATGCAAAAGCATACAAAACACCGTTTTTAGGAATTTAAACAGTCATATTAATGTATATGTCGTGTGTAATGGCTTATGTTTGCAAAATCAAGATAAAATAGCTGTTTTCAGCTTGCAAAAACATACAAAATGCTGTTTTCAAGAATTTAAACTGTCATATTCATGTATATGTCGTGTGTAATGGCTTATGTTTGCAAAATCAAGATAAAATAGCTGTTTTCAGCTTGCAAAAACATACAAAATGCTGTTTTTAAGTATTTAAATTGTCATATTCATATTTCTGTCGTGTATAATAGCTAATGTTGGTGAAAGCAAGATAAAAATGCTGTTTTAAGCATGCAAAAGCATACAAAACACCGTTTTCAAGTATTTAAACTGTCATATTCATGTATATGTCGTATGTAATGGCATATGTTTGCAAAATCAAGATGAAATAGCTGTTTTCAGCTTGCAAAAACATCCAAATTCTGTTTTCAAGTATTTAAACTGTCATATTCATGTTTCTGTCGTGTATAATAGCTAATGTTGGTGAAAGCAATATAAAAATGCTGTATTATGCATGCAAAAGCATACAAAACACCGTTTTTAAGTATTTAAACTGTCATATTCATGTATATGTCGTGTGTAATAGCTTATGTTTGCAAAATCAAGATAAAATAGCTGTTTTCAGCTTGCAAAAACATACAAAATGCTGTATTCAAATATCTAAACTGTCATATTCATGTTTTTGTCGTGTATAATAGTTAATGTTGGTGAAAGCAAGATAAAAATGCGGTTTTAAGCATGCAAAAGCATACAAAACACCGTTTTCAAGTATTTAAACTGTCATATTCATGTATATGTCGTGTGTAATGGCTTATGTTTGCAAAATCAAGATAAAATAGTTATTATCAGCTTGCAAAAACATACAAAATGCTGTTTTCAAGTATTTAAACTGTCATATTCATGTATATGTCGTGTGTAATGGCTTATGTTTGCAAAATCAAGATAAAATAGCTGTTTTCAGCTTGCAAAAACATACAAAATGCTGTTTTCAAGTATTTAAATTGTCATATTCATATTTCTGTCGTGTATAATAGCTAATGTTGGTGAAAGCAAGATAAAAATGCTGTTTTAAGCCTGCAAAAGCATACATAACATCGTTTTCAAGTATTTAAACAGTCATATTCATGTATATGTCGTGTGTAATGGCTTATGTTTGCAAAATCAAGATAAAATAGCTGTTTTCAGCTTGCAAAAACATACGAAATGCTGTTTTCAAGTATTTAAATTGTCATATTCATGTTTCTGTCATGTATAATAGCTTATGTTGGGGAAAGCAAGATAAAAATGCTGTTTTAAGCATGCAAAAGCATACATAACATCGTTTTCAAGTATTTAAACAGTCATATTCATGTATATGTCGTGTGTAATGGCTTATGTTTGCAAAATCAAGATAAAATAGCTGTTTTCAGCTTGCAAAAACATACAAAATGCTGTTTTCAAGTATTTAAACTGTCATATTCATGTATATGTCGTGTGTAATGGCTTATGTTTGCAAAATCTAGATAAAATAGCTGTTTTCAGCTTGCAAAAACATACAAAATGCTATTTTCAAGTATTTAAATTGTCATATTCATGTTTCTGTCGTGTATAATATCTAATGTTGGTGAAAGCAGTATAAAAATGCTGTTTTAAGCATGCAAAAGCATACAAAACACCGTTTTTAGGAATTTAAACAGTCATATTAATGTATATGTCGTGTGTAATGGCTTATGTTTTCAAAATCAAGATAAAATAGCTGTTTTCAGCTTGCAAAAACATACAAAATGCTGTTTTGAAGTATTTAAATTGTCATATTCATGTTTCTGTCATGTATAATAGCTTATGTTGGTGAAAGCAAGATAAAAATGCTGTTTTAAGCATGCAAAAGCAAACAAAACACCGTTTTTAAGTATTTAAACTGCCATATTCATGTATATGTCGTGTGTAATGGCTTATGTTTGCAAAATCAAGATGAATTAGCTGTTTTTAGCTTGCAAAAACATACAAAATGCTGTTTTCAAATATTTAAACTGTCATATTCATGTTTCTGACGTGTATAATAGCTAATGTTGGTGAAAGCAAGATAAAAATGCAGTTTTAATCATGCAAAAGCATACAAAACACCGTTTTCAAGTATTTAAACTGTCATATTCATATATATGTCGTGTTTAATGGCTTATGTTTGCAAAATCAAGATAAAATAGCTGTTTTCAGCTTGCAAAAACATACAAAATTCTGTTTTCAAGTATTTAAACTGTCATATTCATGTTTCTGTCGTGTATAATAGCTAATGTTGGTGAAAGCAAGATAAAAATGCTGTTTTAAGCATGCAAAAGCATACAAAACACCGCTTTCAAGTATTTAAACTGTCATATTCATGTATGTGTCGTGTGTAATGGCTTATGTTTGCAAAATCAAGATAAAAAAATAGCTGTTTTCAGCTTGCAAAAACATACAAAATGCTGTTTTCAAGTATTTAAACTGTCATATTCATGTTTCTGTCGTTTATAATAGCTAATGTTGGTGAAAGCAAGATAAAAATGCTGTTTTAAGCATGCAAAAGCATACAAAACACCGCTTTCAAGTATTTAAACTGTCATATTCATGTATATGTCGTGTGTAATGGCTTATTTTTGCAAAATCAAGATAAAATAGCTGTTTCCAGCTTGCAAAAACATACAAAATGCTGTATTCAAGTATTTAAACTGTCATATTCATGTTTTTGTCGTGTATAATAGCTAATGTTGGTGAAAGCAAGATAAAAATGCTGTTTTAAGCATGCAAAAGCATACAAAACACCGTTTTCAAGTATTTTAACTGTCATATTCATGTATATGTCGTGTGTAATGGCTTATGTTTGCAAAATCAAGATAAAATAGCTGTTATCAGCTTGCAAAAACATACAAAATGCTGTTTTCAAGTATTTAAACTGTCATATTCATGTATATGTCGTGTGTAATGGCTTATGTATGCAAAATCTAGATAAAATAGCTGTTCTCAGCATGCAAAAACCTACAAAATGCTGTTTTCAAGTATTTAATTTGTCATATTCATATTTCTGTCGTGTATAATAGCTAATGTTGGTGAAAGCAAGATAAAAATGCTGTTTTAAGCATGCAAAAGCATACATAACACCGTTTTCAAGTATTTAAACTGTCATATTCATGTATATGTCGTGTGTAATGGCTTATGTTTGCAAAATCAAGATAAAATAGCTGTTTTCAGCTTGCAAAAACATACAAAATGCTGTTTTTAAGTATTTTAACTGTCATATTCATGTTTCTGTCGTGTATAATAGCTAATGTTGGTGAAAGCAAGATAAAAATGCTATTCTAAGCATGCAAAAGCATACAAAACACCGTTTTTAAGTATTTAAACTGTCATATTAATGTATATGTCGTGTGTAATGGCTTATGTTTGCAAAATCAAGATAAAATAGCTGTTTTCAGCTTGCAAAAACATACAAAATGCCGTTTTCAAGTATTTAAACTGTCATATTCATATTTCTGTCGTGTATAATAGCTAATGTTGGTGAAAGCAAGATAAAAATGCTGTTTTAAGGATGCAAAAGCTTACAAAACACCGTTTTCAAGTATTTAAACTGTCATATTCATGTATATGTCGTGTGTAATGGCTTATGTTTGCAAAATCAAGATAAAATAGCTGTTATTAGCTTGCAAAAACATACAAAATGCTGTTTTCAAGTATTTAAACTGTCATATTCATGTATGTGTCGTGTGTAATGGCTTATGTATGCAAAATCTAGATAAAATAGCTGTTCTCAGCATGCAAAAACCTACAAAATGCTGTTTTCAAGTATTTAAATTGTCATATTCATATTTCTGTCGTGTATAATAGCTAATGTTGGTGAAAGCAAGATAAAAATGCTGTTTTAAGCATGCAAAAGCATACAAAACACCGTTTTCAAGTATTTAAACTGTCATATTCATGTATATTTAGTGACAATAAAATATATCTGAACAATTGTCACTAATGTTTATCTATATTGGCTGGAGCCAATATGAATACAAAAATATTTTTATTTATTGAATTGTAAATAATATATGTAATAAATTTACACAGCGAGACTTTAATGCTTGTATATTTTTCTAATTTTTTCTAATCTGTTTTTTTTAACAAAAATACATAACTACCAAAAAGAATTACCCTTTTTTCTTTTTTTTTGGTTTCTTGATTTTTATAAATTCAAAAATAATAATTTGTAGTAGGCCACTACACTACCCCCTCCCATCAACAAAGAAAAATAAGGAAAAAGGGTAACAATATAACACAATCATATAACAAGTTAAATAATTTGAGAAACACATAAAATTATACAAGTGTGGAGTAATGAGTGTTCGCATATCGAAATCAATTCGGTAAATAAGCAGGCTTTAACCGGTCAATTGTCACAGTTTCGGTTTTATTTTTAATCAGAATTTTGAAAAATTTGTCATAACGCTTGATTACTGGAAAAGGACCTAGGTATGGCTGTTGTAGAATTGAACCAATTGCATCATTACGAATGAAAACATGACTAGTTTTAAATAAATCTGGATGTACATATGATTTTTTATTTTGTAATGTTGAAGTTGTTGGAATAAATTTAATAATAGCTGATTTGACATTAGTTAAATAATTTGGAAAATTAATTTCATCGTTGTTTGGTTTGATAATGAATTCGCCTGGTAATTTTAAAGGTTCGCCGTAGACTAACTCTGCTGCACTGCAGTTGATAGGTACCTTACAATATGAACGTAGGCCAAGTAAAATTATTGGAAGCGATGTTAACCAATCAGAGGAATTGCTTATTGCTTTAAGGGATGTTTTTAGTTGTCTGTGGAATCTCTCAATTAACCCGTTTGCTTGGGGATGATAAGAAGTTGTTGTAATATGCTTAATGTTTAACATTGTTGTTAATCGTTTGAATAGGGTTGAATTAAATTGTTGTCCTCGGTCTGAGGTAATTATTGAAGGAACGCCGAATCTTGCAATCCAATCAGAGATAAGAGCTTTAGCTATATTTTCAGCTGATGGTTCTTTCAAAGGAATTACTTCCGGCCATCTGGTGAAACGGTCAATACAAGTTAGAATATGAGTAAATCCTTTAGATGGTGGTAATTTAACAAGATCTACGTGAATCATATTAAATCTTTTCCGTGGTTTTGGAAAGTCTCCGATAGGAGAATTTACATGCCGCGTAATTTTTGATTTTTGGCAGTTTAAACATGTTTTAACTTTATTTCGTATTTCAGAATGCATATTAGGCCATACAAAACGTTGAGAAATTAATTTGTCTGTTGCTTTTGCTCCAGGATGAGACATTGAATGAAACTGATCAAAAATGATATCTCGAAATTTTTTTGGAATAAATGGTCGTGGCGAATTCATTGAAACATCACACGTTAAATCAAATTTTGAATTTTCAAGTTGATAATCTACTAATTTCAAATTTGTATTGTTACTATTTTTTATTTTAAGTAGGTCTTCGTCTGATTGTTGTTCTAAAGCTATTTGTTTGTAATCTATTTGTTTATTGTTAAACATCGTTGATATATGAATTCTTGATAAAGCACCAGCCACAGGATTATTTTTACCAGAAATGTGACGTATATCACTTGTAAATTGGAAAATGTAATCTAATTGTCTGATCTCTCTTGGATTGTATACGTTGCTCTGTTTAATTTTGGAAATGTATGTTAAAGGTTTATGATCAGTATAAACAAAGAATTGTGTTCCCTCAATAAAATATCTAAATTTTTTAATCGATGAATAAATTGCCAATAATTCTCTACCAAAGGTGCTATATTTTTTTCAGTGAGAGTTAAAGCTCTCGAATAAAATGCTATTGGTTTCCAGGCGTTGGAAACGTATTGTTGTAAAACCGCCCCAATTCCGTCATTGGAGGCATCCACCATTATACTTGTTTGTGCTGTTTGGTCGGGAAAAATCAATGTAGTTGATTTAACTAATTCGTTTTTTATTAAATTAAATGCCTTTATTGCATCATTGTTCCACGTAACTTTTTTTAAAATATCTTTTGGACTAGTTATTAATTTATTAACAGGGTTTAAAATTATAGCGCAATGTGGTATGAAACGATTGTAAAAATTTATTAGCCCTAGAAACTCACGTAGTTTACGTTGTGTGTCTGGAAGAGGGAATTTTAAAATTGCTTCTACTTTAGATTCCAAAGGTTGTATTCCATTCTTAGAAATTGAATGTCCTAAAAATTCTATTTTATTTAAACCAAATTGCGATTTATTTGTATTAATTATAATTTCAAATTTGTTTAATCTTTCAAAAACTTTTTGTAAGTGGTCTAGGTGTTGTTTTGGGGAATTGCTTGCTATCAGCAGATCATCTAAGTATGCAAAACAAAAATCTAAACCTCTAGTGACTTCGTCGATAAATCTCTGAAATGTTTGGGCACTATTTCGTAAACCGAAGGGCATTACTGTATATTCATAAAGGCCGAAAGGGGTTGTTATTGCAGTTTTTGAAATTGAATCTGTATCCATCGGAATTTGGTGGTAAGCTTGTACTAAATCAATTTTGGAATAAATGTTAGTATTTTGTAAATAAGTTGTAAAGTCGTGTAGATGTGGTGTAGGATACCTATCAGGAATTGTTTGTGCATTCAAAGCGCGATAATCCCCACACGGACGCCATTCCCCGTTCTTCTTTTGAACCAAGTGTAATGGTGATGCCCAATTACTAGAAGAGGGGCGTATCAAACCTTTTTGTAGCATTTTGTCAAATTCTTTTTTAGCTATAAGCAGTTTATCTGGAGCTAATCTTCTTGGCCTAGCGAACGCTGGAGCACCGGATGTGAGTACAAAATGTTTGACAGAATGTTTAATTTGTCGTGAAAAATTAATTGGTTCAGTTAGCTTTGGAAATTTTGATAGCAGTTGTTAAAATTTATTTGTTGATTGTTTTTCTGTCATAATTACGTTTGTCAAAATGTTGTTGTCAAAAGTTTTATGCAATTGATCTGCTTCTATTAATCGCTTATTTTTTAAGTTTATTAGTAAGTTGTAATGTTTAAGGAAATCTGCCCCAATAATCGAACTGTTGGTTTTAGCAATAATGAACTTCCAGGTGAATAATTTGGAGAGTCCTAAATCTAATTTTAGGGTTCTTGTACCGTAAGTAACAATTGACGTGTTATTGGCTGCTTGGAGTGTTAAAACACTTTTTGAAAGCTTGAATTGATTTGAAATATGAAAAACACTCACCTGAGCTCCTGTGTCAATTAAGAAACGGTGGCCAGAAAAACGATCTTGAACGTAAAATAAGTTTGATTTTGGAGAATTATGTCTGTGATAAAGAGAAATAGGTTTTGAAGTATTATTATTTATAGGCAACGGTGAGTGAATAGTCACCTTTTCTTTAATTAGACTTTTATAATTTGAACATGGAGGAACGCATTTGTGTGCTCTTTTGCCGAACGTGTAATGATACCAACATAGCGTTGACTTTGAAGACTCAGGAGCATATTCTCTGGAAGTACGAGGGAAAAACTGATGTGAAGCAGATGTCATCTTGTTCTTTAGTTCCTTGACGTCATGCACGAGTTGTTGAAGAACTTGGTTGGTTTTATGTTCTGAAGATTCCGAAATTGAAGTAATTTGATCTTGATTGATGGCAAGAATTTTGTCAGCGATATCTGCTTTTTCTTCAAGGTTTGTGTTGATGGATGCTGATAACACAATTTGAACGTTTTTTGGAAGTTTCTGCAGAAAGATTTCTTCTAGGATAGATTCGTCTAAAGTTTTCCTGCCAATTAATTGTCTCATGTATCTGAGGAGTTGTGAAGGTTTTTTATCATCGGTTGAAGAAAAATTGAGAAATTGCTGTAGTTTTTCAGAGTCTGATAGGCTGATTCTTTTAATCAAGGTTTGTTTCAGGTTAGTGTATGGAAAATCTTCTGAGGGACTGACAATTAAATCCCTGACTTCACTTGCATATTGGGGAGTCAAGAAGGAAATGAGTTTCGAAAATTTGCTGAACTCACTTGTTATCCTGTGACTTTGAAAAATGATTTCCACTTGGGCAAACCATAATTCCGGGTCTGCAGGCCAGAATTCTGGTACTTTAATGGCTGGTGTTAAGGCAGAGATGTCAGGGCTTGTTGTAAGCGAGTCCAGAGGGCTTGTAGTAGACTCCATGTAATAATATTCGGGGTCACCAATTTAGTGACAATAAAATATATCTGAACAATTGTCACTAATGTTTATCTATATTGGCTGGAGCCAATATGAATACAAAAATATTTTTATTTATTGAATTGTAAATAATATATGTAATAAATTTACACAGCGAGACTTTAATGCTTGTATATTTTTCTAATTTTTTCTAATCTGTTTTTTTTAACAAAAATACATAACTACCAAAAAGAATTACCCTTTTTTCTTTTTTTTTGGTTTCTTGATTTTTATAAATTCAAAAATAATAATTTGTAGTAGGCCACTACATATATGTCGTATGTAATGGCATATGTTTGCAAAATCAAGATAAAATAGCTGTTTTCAGCTTGCAAAAACATACAAAATTCTGTTTTCAAGTATTTAAACTGTCATATTCATGTTTTTGTCGTGTATAATAGCTAATGTTGGTGAAAGCAATATAAAAATGCTGTATTATGCATGCAAAAGCATACAAAACACCGTTTTTAAGTATTTAAACTGTCATATTCATGTATATGTCGTGTGTAATAGCTTATGTTTGCAAAATCAAGATAAAATAGCTGTTTTCAGCTTGCAAAAACATACAAAATGCTGTATTCAAATATCTAAACTGTCATATTCATGTTTTTGTCGTGTATAATAGTTAATGTTGGTGAAAGCAAGATAAAAATGCTGTTTTAAGCATGCAAAAGCATACAAAACACCGTTTTCAAGTATTTAAACTGTCATATTCATGTATATGTCGTGTGTAATGGCTTATGTTTGCAAAATCAAGATAAAATAGCTATTATCAGCTTGCAAAAACATACAAAATGCTGTTTTCAAGTATTTAAACTGTCATATACATGTATATGTCGTGTGTAATGGCTTATGTTTGCAAAATCAAGATAAAATAGCTGTTTTCAGCTTGCAAAAACATACAAAATGCTCTTTTCAAGTATTTAAATTGTCATATTCATATTTCTGTCGTGTATAATAGCTATTATTGGTAAAAGCAAGATAAAAATGCTGTTTTAATCATGCAAAAGCATACAAAACACCGTTTTCAAGTATTCAAACTGTCATATTCATGTATATGTCGTGTGTAATGGCTTATGTTTGCAAAATCAAGATAAAATAGCTATTATCAGCTTGCAAAAACATACAAAATGCTGTTTTCAAGTATTTAAACTGTCATATTCATGTATATGTCGTGTGTAATGGCTTATGTTTGCAAAATCTAGATAAAATAGCTGTTCTCAGCATGCAAAAACATACAAAATGCTGTTTTCAAGTATTTAAATTGTCATATTCATATTTCTGTCGTGTAAAATAGCTAATGTTGGTGAAAGCAAGATAAAAATGCTGTTTTAAGCATGCAAAAGCATACATAACATCGTTTTCAAGTATTTAAACAGTCATATTCATGTATATGTCGTGTGTAATGGCTTATGTTTGCAAAATCAAGATAAAATAGCTGTTTTCAGCTTGCAAAAACATACAAAATGCTGTTTTCAAGTATTTAAATTGTCATATTCATGTTTCTGTCATGTATAATAGCTTATGTTGGTGAAAGCAAGATAAAAATGCTGTTTTAAGCATGCAAAAGCAAACAAAACACCGTTTTTAAGTATTTAAACTGCCATATTCATGTATATGTCGTGTGTAATGGCTTATGTTTGCAAAATCAAGATGAATTAGCTGTTTTCAGCTTGCAAAAACATACAAAATGCTGTTTTCAAATATTTAAACTGTCATATTCATGTTTCTGACGTGTATAATAGCTAATGTTGGTGAAAGCAAGATAAAAATGCAGTTTTAATCATGCAAAGGCATACAAAACACCGTTTTCAAGTATTTAAACTGTCATATTCATATATATATGTCGTGTGTAATGGCTTATGTTAGCAGAATCAAGATAAAATAGCTGTTTTCAGCTTGCAAAAACATACAAAATTCTGTTTTCAAGTATTTAAACTGTCATATTCATGTTTCTGTCGTGTATAATAGCTAATGTTGGTGAAAGCAAGATAAAAATGCTGTTTTAAGCATGCAAAAGCATACAAAACACCGTTTTCAAGTATTTAAACTGTCATATTCATGTATATGTCGTGTGTAATGGCTTATTTTTGCAAAATCAAGATAAAATAGCTGTTTTCAGCTTGCAAAAACATACAAAATGCTGTATTCAAGTATTTAAACTGTCATATTCATGTTTTTGTCGTGTATAATAGCTAATGTTGGTGAAAGCAAGATAAAAATGCTGTTTTAAGCATGCAAAAGCATACAAAACACCGTTTTCAAGTATTTAAACTGTCATATTCATGTATATGTCGTGTGTAATGACTTATGTTTGCAAAATCAAGATAAAATAGCTGTTATCAGCTTGCAAAAACATACAAAATGCTGTTTTCAAGTATTTAAACTGTCATATTCATGTATATGTCGTGTGTAATGGCTTATGTATGCAAAATCTAGATAAAATAGCTGTTCTCAGCATGCAAAAACCTACAAAATGCTGTTTTCAAGTATTTAAATTGTCATATTCATATTTCTGTCGTGTATAATAGCTAATGTTGGTGAAAGCAAGATAAAAATGCTGTTTTAAGCATGCAAAAGCATACATAACACCGTTTTCAAGTATTTAAACTGTCATATACATGTATATGTCGTGTGTAATGGCTTATGTTTGCAAAATCAAGATAAAATAGCTGTTTTCAGCTTGTAAAAACATACAAAATGCTGTTTTTAAGTATTTTAACTGTCATATTCATGTTTCTGTCGTGTGTAATGGCTTATGTTTGCAAAATCAAGATAAAATAGCTGTTTTCAACTTGCAAAAACATACAAAATTCTGTTTTCAAGTATTTAAACTGTCATATTCATGTTTCTGTCGTGTATATTAGCTAATGTTGGTGAAAGCAAGATAAAAATGCTGCTTTAAGCATGCAAAAGCATACAAAACACCGCTTTAAAGTATTTAAACTGTCATATTCATGTATATGTCGTGTGTAATGGCTTATGTTTTCAAAATCAAGATAAAAAAATAGCTGTTTTCAGTTTGCAAAAACATACAAAATGCTGTTTTCAAGTATTTAAACTGTCATATTCATGTTTCTGTCGTGTATAATATCAAATGTTGGTGAAAGCAAGATAAAAATGCTGTTTTATGCATGCAAAAGCATACTAAACACCGTTTTCAAGTATTTAAACTGTCATATTCATGTATATGTCGTGTGTAATGGCTTATTTTTGCAAAATCAAGATAAAATAGCTGTTTTCAGCTTGCAAAAACATACAAAATGCTGTATTCAAGTAATTAAACTGTCATATTCATGTTTTTGTCGTGTATAATAGCTAATGTTGGTGAAAGCAAGATAAAAATGCTGTTTTAAGCATGCAAAAGCATACAAAACACCGTTTTCAAGTATTTAAACTGTCATATTCATGTATATGTCGTGTGTAATGGCTTATGTTTGCAAAATCAAGATAAAATAGCTGTTATCAGCTTGCAAAAACATACAAAATGCTGTTTTCAAGTATTTAAACTGTCATATTCATGTATATGTCGTGTGTAATGGCTTATGTATGCAAAATCTAGATAAAATAGCTGTTCTCAGCATGCAAAAACCTACAAAATGCTGTTTTCAAGTATTTAAATTGTCATATTCATATTTCTGTCGTGTATAATAGCTAATGTTGGTGAAAGCAAGATAAAAATGCTGTTTTAAGCATGCAAAAGCATACATAACACCGTTTTCATGTATTTAAACTGTCATATTCATGTATATGTCGTGTGTAATGGCTTATGTTTGCAAAATCAAGATAAAATAGCTGTTTTCAGCTTGTAAAAACATACAAAATGCTGTTTTTAAGTATTTTAACTGTCATATTCATGTTTCTGTCGTGTATAATAGCTAATGTTGGTGAAAGCATGATAAAAATGCTATTCTAAGCATGCAAAAGCATACAAAACACCGTTTTTAAGTATTTAAACTGTCATATTAATGTATATGTCGTGTGTAATGGCTTATGTTTGCAAAATCAAGATAAAATAGCTGTTTTCAACTTGCAAAAACATACAAAATTCTGTTTTCAAGTATTTAAACTGTCATATTCATGTTTCTGTCGTGTATATTAGCTAATGTTGGTGAAAGCAAGATAAAAATGCTGCTTTAAGCATGCAAAAGCATACAAAACACCGCTTTAAAGTATTTAAACTGTCATATTCATGTATATGTCGTGTGTAATGGCTTATGTTTTTAAAATCAAGATAAAAAAATAGCTGTTTTCAGTTTGCAAAAACATACAAAATGCTGTTTTCAAGTATTTAAACTGTCATATTCATGTTTCTGTCGTGTATAATATCAAATGTTGGTGAAAGCAAGATAAAAATGCTGTTTTAAGCATGCAAAAGCATACTAAACACCGTTTTCAAGTATTTAAACTGTCATATTCATGTATATGTCGTGTGTAATGGCTTATTTTTGCAAAATCAAGATAAAATAGCTGTTTTCAGCTTGCAAAAACATACAAAATGCTGTATTCAAGTAATTAAACTGTCATATTCATGCTTTTGTCGTGTATAATAGCCAATGTTGGTGAAAGCAAGATAAAAATGCTGTTTTAAGCATGCAAAAGCATACAAAACACCGTTTTCAAGTTTTTAAACTGTCATATTCATGTTTCTGTCGTGTATAATAGCTAATGTTGGTGAAAGCAAGATAAAAATGCTGTTTTAAGCATGCAAAAGCATACAAAACACCGTTTTCAAGTATTTAAACTGTCATTTTCATGTATATGTCGTATGTAATAGCATATGTTTGCAAAATCAAGATAAAATAGCTGATTTCAGCTTGCAAAAACATACAAAATTCTGTTTTCAAGTATTTAAACTGTCATATTCATGTTTCTGTCGTGTATAATAGCTAATGTTGGTGAAAGCAATATAAAAATGCTGTATTATGCATGCAAAAGCATACAAAACACCGTTTTTAAGTATTTAAGCTGTCATATTCATGTATATGTCGTGTGTAATAGCTTATGTTTGCAAAATCAAGATAAAATAGCTGTTTTCAGCTTGCAAAAACATACAAAATGCTGTATTCAAATATCTTAACTGTCATATTCATGTTTTTGTCGTGTATAATAGTTAATGTTGGTGAAAGCAAGATAAAAATGCTGTTTTAAGCATGCAAAATCATACAAAACACCGTTTTCAAGTTTTTAAACTGTCATATTCATGTATATGTCGTGTGTAATGGCTTATGTTTGCAAAATCAAGATAAAATAGCTATTATCAGCTTGCATAAACATACAAAATGCTGTTTTCAAGTATTTAAACTGTCATATTCATGTATATGTCGTGTGTAATGGCTTATGTTTGCAAAATCAAGATAAAATAGCTGTTTTCAGCTTGCAAAAACATACAAAATGCTGTTTTCAAGTATTTAAATTGTCATATTCATATTTCTGTCGTGTATAATAGCTAATGTTGGTGAAAGCAAGATAAAAATGCTGTTTTAAGCATGCAAAAGCATACATAACATCGTTTTCAAGTATTTAAACAGTCATATTTATGTATATGTCGTGTGTAATGGCTTATGTTTGCAAAATCAAGATAAAATAGCTGTTTTCAGCTTGCAAAAACATACAAAATGCTGTTTTCAAGTATTTAAATTGTCATATTCATGTTTCTGTCGTGTATAATATCTAATGTTGGTGAAAGCAATATAAAAATGCTGTTTTAAGCATGCAAAAGCATACAAAACACCGTTTTTAGGAATTTAAACAGTCATATTAATGTATATGTCGTGTGTAATGGCTTATGTTTGCAAAATCAAGATAAAATAGTTGTTTTCAGCTTGCAAAAACATACAAAATGCTGTTTTCAAGTATTTAAATTGTCATATTCATGTTTCTGTCATGTATAATAGCTTATGTTGGTGAAAGCAAGATAAAAATGCTGTTTTAAGCATGCAAAAGCAACCAAACACCGTTTTTAAGTATTTAAACTGCCATATTCATGTATATGTCGTGTGTAATGGCTTATGTTTGCAAAATCAAGATGAATTAGCTGTTTTCAGCTTGCAAAAACATACAAAATGCTGTTTTCAAATATTTAAACTGTCATATTCATGTTTCTGACGTGTATAATAGCTAATGTTGGTAAAAGCAAGATAAAAATGCAGTTTTAATCATGCAAAAGCATACAAAACACCGTTTTTAAGTATTTAAACTGTCATATTCATATATATGTCGTGTGTAATGGCTTATGTTTGCAAAATCAAGATAAAATAGCTGTTTTCAGCTTGCAAAAACATACAAAATTCTGTTTTCAAGTATTTAAACTGTCATATTCATGTTTCTGTCGTGTATAATAGCTAATGTTGGTGAAAGCAAGATAAAAATGCTGTTTTAAGCATGCAAAAGCATACAAAACACCGCTTTCAAGTATTTAAACTGTCATATTCATGTATATGTCGTGTGTAGTGGCTTATGTTTGCAAAATCAAGATAAAAAAATAGCTGTTTTCAGCTTGCAAAAACATACAAAATGCTGTTTTCAAGTATTTAAACTGTCATATTTATGTTTCTGTCGTGTATAATAGCAAATGTTGGTGAAAGCAAGATAAAAATGCTGTTTTAAGCATGCAAAAGCAACCAAACACCGTTTTTAAGTATTTAAACTGCCATATTCATGTATATGTCGTGTGTAATGGCTTATGTTTGCAAAATCAAGATGAATTAGCTGTTTTCAGCTTGCAAAAACATACAAAATGCTGTTTTCAAATATTTAAACTGTCATATTCATGTTTCTGACGTGTATAATAGCTAATGTTGGTAAAAGCAAGATAAAAATGCAGTTTTAATCATGCAAAAGCATACAAAACACCGTTTTTAAGTATTTAAACTGTCATATTCATATATATGTCGTGTGTAATGGCTTATGTTTGCAAAATCAAGATAAAATAGCTGTTTTCAGCTTGCAAAAACATACAAAATTCTGTTTTCAAGTATTTAAACTGTCATATTCATGTTTCTGTCGTGTATAATAGCTAATGTTGGTGAAAGCAAGATAAAAATGCTGTTTTAAGCATGCAAAAGCATACAAAACACCGCTTTCAAGTATTTAAACTGTCATATTCATGTATATGTCGTGTGTAGTGGCTTATGTTTGCAAAATCAAGATAAAAAAATAGCTGTTTTCAGCTTGCAAAAACATACAAAATGCTGTTTTCAAGTATTTAAACTGTCATATTTATGTTTCTGTCGTGTATAATAGCAAATGTTGGTGAAAGCAAGATAAAAATGCTGTTTTAAGCATGCAAAAGCATACAAAACACCGTTTTCAAGTATTTAAACTGTCATATTCATGTATATGTCGTGTGTAATGGCTTATTTTTGCAAAATCAAGATAAAATAGCTGTTTTCAGCTTGCAAAAACATACAAAATGCTGTATTCAAGTATTTAAACTGTCATATTCATGTTTTTGTCGTGTATAATAGCTAATGTTGGTGAAAGCAAGATAAAAATGCTGTTTAAACATGCAAAAGCATACAAAACACTGTTTTCAAGTATTTAAACTGTCATATTCATGTATATGTCGTGTGTAATGGCTTATGTTTGCAAAATCAAGATAAAATAGCTGTTATCAGCTTGCAAAAACATACAAAATGCTGTTTTCAAATATTTAAACTGTCATATTCATGTATATGTCGTGTGTAATGGCTTATGTATGCAAAATCTAGATAAAATAGCTGTTCTCAGCATACAAAAACCTACAAAATGCTGTTTTCAAGTATTTAAATTGTCATATTCATATTTCTGTCGTGTACAATAGCTAATGTTGGTGAAAGCAAGATAAAAATGCTGTTTTAAGCATGCAAAAGCATACATAACACCGTTTTCAAGTATTTAAACTGTCATATTCATGTATATGTCGTGTGTAATGGCTTATGTTTGCAAAACCAAGATAAAATAGCTGTTTTCAGCTTGCAAAAACATACAAAATGCTGTTTTTAAGTATTTTAACAGTCATATTCATGTTTCTGTCGTGTATAATAGCTAATGTTGGTGAAAGCAAGATAAAAATGCTGTTTTAAGCATGCAAAAGCATACAAAACACCGTTTTCAAGTATTTAAACTGTCATATTCATGTATATGTCGTGTGTAATGGCTTATTTTTGCAAAATCAAGATAAAATAGCTGTTTTAAGCTTGCAAAAACATACAAAATGCTGTATTCAAGTATTTAAACTGTCATATTCATGTTTTTGTCGTGTATAATAGCTAATGTTGGTGAAAGCAAGATAAAAATGCTGTTTTAAGCATGCAAAAGCATACAAAACACCGTTTTCAAGTATTTAAACTGTCATATTCATGTATATGTCGTGTGTAATGGCTTATGTTTGCAAAATCAAGATAAAATAGCTGTTATCAGCTTGCAAAAACATACAAAATGCTGTTTTCAAGTATTTAAACTGTCATATTCATGTATATGTCGTGTATAATGGCTTATGTATGCAAAATCTAGATAAAATAGCTGTTTTCAGCTTGCAAAAACATACAAAATGCCGTTTTCAAGTATTTAAACTGTCATATTCATATTTCTGTCGTGTATAATAGCTAATGTTGGTGAAAGCAAGATAAAAATGCTGTTTTAAGCATGCAAAAGCTTACAAAACACCGTTTTCAAGTATTTAAATGTCATATTCATGTATATGTCGTGTGTAATGGCTTATGTTTGCAAAATCAAGATAAAATAGCTGTTTTCAGCTTGGAAAAACATACAAAATGCTGTTTTCAAGTATTTAAACTGTCATATTCATGTTTCTGTCGTGTATAATAGCTAATGTTGGTGAAAGCAAGATAAAAATGCTGTTTTAAGCATGCAAAAGCATACCAAAACACCGTTTTCAAGTATTTAAACTGTCATATTCATGTATATGTCGTATGTAATGGCATATGTTTGCAAAATCAAGATAAAATAGCTGTTTTCAGCTTGCAAAAACATACAAAATTCTGTTTTCAAGTATTTAAATTGTCATATTCATGTTTCTGTCGTGTATATTAGCTAATGTTGGTGAAAGCAAGATAAAAATGCTGTTTTAAGCATGCAAAAGCATACAAAACACCGCTTTAAAGTATTTAAACTGTCATATTCATGTATATGTCGTGTGTAATGGCTTATGTTTTCAAAATCAAGATAAAAAAATAGCTGTTTTCTGTTTGCAAAAACATACAAAATGCTGTTTTCAAGTATTTAAACTGTCATATTCATGTTTCTGTCGTGTATAATAGCAAATGTTGGTGAAAGCAAGATAAAAATGCTGTTTTAAGCATGCAAAAGCATACAAAACACCGTTTTCAAGTATTTAAACTGTCATATTCATGTATATGTCGTGTGTAATGGCTTATTTTTGCAAAATCAAGATAAAATAGCTGTTTTCAGCTTGCAAAAACATACAAAATGCTGTATTCAAGTAATTAAACTGTCATATTCATGTTTTTGTCGTGTATAATAGCTAATGTTGGTGAAAGCAAGATAAAAATGCTGTTTTAAGCATACAAAAGCATACAAAACACCGTTTTCAAGTATTTACACTGTCATATTCATGTATATGTCGTGTGTAATGGTTTATGTTTGCAAAATCAAGATAAAATAGCTGTTTTCAGCTTGCAAAAACATGCAAAATGCTGTTTTCAAGTATTTAAACTGTCATATTCATGTTTCTGTCGTGTATTATAGCTAATGTTGGTAAAAGCAAGATAAAAATGCTGTTTTAAGCATGCAAAAGCATACAAAACACCGTTTTCAAGTTTTTAAACTGTCATATTTATGTTTCTGTCGTGTATAATAGCTAACGTTGGTGAAAGCAAGATAAAAATGCTGTTTTAAGCATGCAAAAGCATACAAAACACCGTTTTCAAGTATTTAAACTGTCATATTTATATATATGTCGTGTGTAATGGCTTATGTTTGCAAAATCAAGATAAAATAGCTGTTTTCAGCTTGCAAAAACATACAAAATGCTGTTTTCAAGTATTTAAATTGTCATATTCATGTTTCTGTCGTGTATAATAGCTAATGCTTGTGAAAGCAAGATAAAGATGCTGTTTTAAGCATGCAAAAACATACAAAATGCTGTTTTAAAGTATTTACACTGTCATATTCATGTATATGTCGTGTGTAATGGCTTATGTTTGCAAAATCAAGATAAAAAAATAGCTGTTTCAGCTTGCAAAAACATACAAAATGCTGTTTTCAAGTATTTAAACTGTCATATTCATGTTTCTGTCGTGTATAATAGCAAATGTTGGTGAAAGCAAGATAAAAATGCTGTTTTAAGCATGCAAAAGCATACAAAACACCGTTTTCAAGTATTTAAACTGTCATATTCATGTATATGTCGTGTGTAATGGCTTATTTTTGCAAAATCAAGATAAAATAGCTGTTTTCAGCTTGCAAAAACATACAAAATGCTGTATTCAAGTATTTAAACTGTCATATTCATGTTTTTGTCGTGTATAATAGCTAATGTTGGTGAAAGCAAGATAAAAATGCTGTTTTAATCATGCAAAAGCATACAAAACACCGTTTTCAAGTATTTAAACTGTCATATTCATGTATATGTCGTGTGTAATGGCTTATGTTTGCAAAATCAAGATAAAATAGCTGTTATCAGCTTGCAAAAACATACAAAATGCTCTTTTCAAGTATTTAAATTGTCATATTCATATTTCTGTCGTGTATAATAGCTATTATTGGTAAAACCAAGATAAAAATGCTGTTTTAATCATGCAAAAGCATACAAAACACCGTTTTCAAGTATTCAAACTGTCATATTCATGTATATGTCGTGTGTAATGGCTTATGTTTGCAAAATCAAGATAAAATAGCTATTATCAGCTTGCAAAAACATACAAAATGCTGTTTTCAAGTATTTAAACTGTCATATTCATGTATATGTCGTGTGTAATGGCTTATGATTGCAAAATCTAGATAAAATAGCTGTTCTCAGCATGCAAAAACATACAAAATGCTGTTTTCAAGTATTTAAATTGTCATATTCATATTTCTGTCATGTAAAATAGCTAATGTTGGTGAAAGCAAGATAAAAATGCTGTTTTAAGCATGCAAAAGCATACATAACATCGTTTTCAAGTATTTAAACAGTCATATTCATGTATATGTCGTGTGTAATGGCTTATGTTTGCAAAATCAAGATAAAATAGCTGTTTTTAGCTTGCAAAAACATACAAAATGCTGTTTTTAAGTATTTTAACAGTCATATTCATGTTTCTGTCGTGTATAATAGCTAATGTTGGTGAAAGCAAGATAAAAATGCTGTTTTAAGCATGCAAAAGCATACAAAACACCGTTTTCAAGTATTTAAACTGTCATATTCATGTATATGTCGTGTGTAATGGCTTATTTTTGCAAAATCAAGATAAAATAGCTGTTTTAAGCTTGCAAAAACATACAAAATGCTGTATTCAAGTATTTAAACTGTCATATTCATGTTTTTGTCGTGTATAATAGCTAATGTTGGTGAAAGCAAGATAAAAATGCTGTTTTAAGCATGCAAAAGCATACAAAACACCGTTTTCAAGTATTTAAACTGTCATATTCATGTATATGTCGTGTGTAATGGCTTATGTTTGCAAAATCAAGATAAAATAGCTGTTATCAGCTTGCAAAAACATACAAAATGCTGTTTTCAAGTATTTAAACTGTCATATTCATGGATATGTCGTGTATAATGGCTTATGTATGCAAAATCTAGATAAAATAGCTGTTTTCAGCTTGCAAAAACATACAAAATGCCGTTTTCAAGTATTTAAACTGTCATATTCATATTTCTGTCGTGTATAATAGCTAATGTTGGTGAAAGCAAGATAAAAATGCTGTTTTAAGCATGCAAAAGCTTACAAAACACCGTTTTCAAGTATTTAAATGTCATATTCATGTATATGTCGTGTGTAATGGCTTATGTTTGCAAAATCAAGATAAAATAGCTGTTTTCAGCTTGGAAAAACATACAAAATGCTGTTTTCAAGTATTTAAACTGTCATATTCATGTTTCTGTCGTGTATAATAGCTAATGTTGGTGAAAGCAAGATAAAAATGCTGTTTTAAGCATGCAAAAGCATACCAAAACACCGTTTTCAAGTATTTAAACTGTCATATTCATGTATATGTCGTATGTAATGGCATATGTTTGCAAAATCAAGATAAAATAGCTGTTTTCAGCTTGCAAAAACATACAAAATTCTGTTTTCAAGTATTTAAATTGTCATATTCATGTTTCTGTCGTGTATATTAGCTAATGTTGGTGAAAGCAAGATAAAAATGCTGTTTTAAGCATGCAAAAGCATACAAAACACCGCTTTAAAGTATTTAAACTGTCATATTCATGTATATGTCGTGTGTAATGGCTTATGTTTTCAAAATCAAGATAAAAAAATAGCTGTTTTCTGTTTGCAAAAACATACAAAATGCTGTTTTCAAGTATTTAAACTGTCATATTCATGTTTCTGTCGTGTATAATAGCAAATGTTGGTGAAAGCAAGATAAAAATGCTGTTTTAAGCATGCAAAAGCATACAAAACACCGTTTTCAAGTATTTAAACTGTCATATTCATGTATATGTCGTGTGTAATGGCTTATTTTTGCAAAATCAAGATAAAATAGCTGTTTTCAGCTTGCAAAAACATACAAAATGCTGTATTCAAGTAATTAAACTGTCATATTCATGTTTTTGTCGTGTATAATAGCTAATGTTGGTGGAAGCAAGATAAAAATGCTGTTTTAAGCATACAAAAGCATACAAAACACCGTTTTCAAGTATTTACACTGTCATATTCATGTATATGTCGTGTGTAATGGTTTATGTTTGCAAAATCAAGATAAAATAGCTGTTTTCAGCTTGCAAAAACATGCAAAATGCTGTTTTCAAGTATTTAAACTGTCATATTCATGTTTCTGTCGTGTATTATAGCTAATGTTGGTAAAAGCAAGATAAAAATGCTGTTTTAAGCATGCAAAAGCATACAAAACACCGTTTTCAAGTTTTTAAACTGTCATATTTATGTTTCTGTCGTGTATAATAGCTAACGTTGGTGAAAGCAAGATAAAAATGCTGTTTTAAGCATGCAAAAGCATACAAAACACCGTTTTCAAGTATTTAAACTGTCATATTTATATATATGTCGTGTGTAATGGCTTATGTTTGCAAAATCAAGATAAAATAGCTGTTTTCAGCTTGCAAAAACATACAAAATGCTGTTTTCAAGTATTTAAATTGTCATATTCATGTTTCTGTCGTGTATAATAGCTAATGCTTGTGAAAGCAAGATAAAGATGCTGTTTTAAGCATGCAAAAACATACAAAATGCTGTTTTAAAGTATTTACACTGTCATATTCATGTATATGTCGTGTGTAATGGCTTATGTTTGCAAAATCAAGATAAAAAAATAGCTGTTTCAGCTTGCAAAAACATACAAAATGCTGTTTTCAAGTATTTAAACTGTCATATTCATGTTTCTGTCGTGTATAATAGCAAATGTTGGTGAAAGCAAGATAAAAATGCTGTTTTAAGCATGCAAAAGCATACAAAACACCGTTTTCAAGTATTTAAACTGTCATATTCATGTATATGTCGTGTGTAATGGCTTATTTTTGCAAAATCAAGATAAAATAGCTGTTTTCAGCTTGCAAAAACATACAAAATGCTGTATTCAAGTATTTAAACTGTCATATTCATGTTTTTGTCGTGTATAATAGCTAATGTTGGTGAAAGCAAGATAAAAATGCTGTTTTAATCATGCAAAAGCATACAAAACACCGTTTTCAAGTATTTAAACTGTCATATTCATGTATATGTCGTGTGTAATGGCTTATGTTTGCAAAATCAAGATAAAATAGCTGTTATCAGCTTGCAAAAACATACAAAATGCTGTTTTCAAGTATTTAAACTGTCATATTCATGTATATGTCGTGTGTAATGGCTTATGTATGCAAAATCTAGATAAAATAGCTGTTCTCAGCATGCAAAAACCTACAAAATGCTGTTTTCAAGTATTTAAATTGTCATATTCATATTTCTGTCGTGTACAATAGCTAATGTTGGTGAAAGCAAGATAAAAATGCTGTTTTAAGCATGCAAAAGCATACATAACACCGTTTTCAAGTATTTAAACTGTCATATTCATGTATATGTCGTGTGTAATGGCTTATGTTTGCAAAATCAAGATAAAATAGCTGTTTTCAGCTTGCAAAAACATACAAAATGCTGTTTTTAAGTATTTTAACTGTCATATTCATGTTTCTGTCGTGTATAATAGCTAATGTTGGTGAAAGCAAGATAAAAATGCTATTCTAAGCATGCAAAAGCATACAAAACACCGTTTTTAAGTATTTAAACTGTCATATTAAAGTATATGTCGTGTGTAATAGCTTATGTTTGCAAAATCAAGATAAAATAGCTGTTTTCAGCTTGCAAAAACATACAAAATGCCGTTTTCAAGTATTTAAACTGTCATATTCATATTTCTGTCGTGTATAATAGCTAATGTTGGTGAAAGCAAGATAAAAATGCTGTTTTAAGCATGCAAAAGCTTACAAAACACCGTTTTCAAGTATTTAAATGTCATATTCATGTATATGTCGTGTGTAATGGCTTATGTTTGCAAAATCAAGATAAAATAGCTGTTTTCAGCTTGGAAAAACGTACAAAATGCTGTTTTCAAGTATTTAAACTGTCATATTTATGTTTCTGTCGTGTATAATAGCTAATGTTGGTGAAAGCAAGATAAAAATGCTGTTTTAAGCATGCAAAAGCATACCAAAACACCGTTTTCAAGTATTTAAACTGTCATATTCATGTATATGTCGTATGTAATGGCATATGTTTGCAAAATCAAGATAAAATAGCTGTTTTCAGCTTGCAAAAACATACAAAATTCTGTTTTCAAGTATTTAAATTGTCATATTCATGTTTCTGTCGTGTATATTAGCTAATGTTGGTGAAAGCAAGATAAAAATGCTGTTTTAAGCATGCAAAAGCATACAAAACACCGCTTTAAAGTATTTAAACTGTCATATTCATGTATATGTCGTGTGTAATGGCTTATGTTTTCAAAATCAAGATAAAAAAATAGCTGTTTTCAGCTTGCAAAAACATACAAAATGCCGTTTTCAAGTATTTAAACTGTCATATTCATATTTCTGTCGTGTATAATAGCTAATGTTGGTGAAAGCAAGATAAAAATGCTGTTTTAAGCATGCAAAAGCTTACAAAACACCGTTTTCAAGTATTTAAATGTCATATTCATGTATATGTCGTGTGTAATGGCTTATGTTTGCAAAATCAAGATAAAATAGCTGTTTTCAGCTTGGAAAAACATACAAAATGCTGTTTTCAAGTATTTAAACTGTCATATTCATGTTTCTGTCGTGTATAATAGCTAATGTTGGTGAAAGCAAGATAAAAATGCTGTTTTAAGCATGCAAAAGCATACCAAAACACCGTTTTCAAGTATTTAAACTGTCATATTCATGTATATGTCGTATGTAATGGCATATGTTTGCAAAATCAAGATAAAATAGCTGTTTTCAGCTTGCAAAAACATACAAAATTCTGTTTTCAAGTATTTAAATTGTCATATTCATGTTTCTGTTGTGTATATTAGCTAATGTTGGTGAAAGCAAGATAAAAATGCTGTTTTAAGCATGCAAAAGCATACAAAACACCGCTTTAAAGTATTTAAACTGTCATATTCATGTATATGTCGTGTGTAATGGCTTATGTTTTCAAAATCAAGATAAAAAAATAGCTGTTTTCAGTTTGCAAAAACATACAAAATGCTGTTTTCAAGTATTTAAACTGTCATATTCATGTTTCTGTCGTGTATAATAGCAAATGTTGGTGAAAGCAAGATAAAAATGCTGTTTTAAGCATGCAAAAGCATACAAAACACCGTTTTCAAGTATTTAAACTGTCATATTCATGTATATGTCGTGTGTAATGGCTTATTTTTGCAAAATCAAGATAAAATAGCTGTTTTCAGCTTGCAAAAACATACAAAATGCTGTATTCAAGTAATTAAACTGTCATATTCATGTTTTTGTCGTGTATAATAGCTAATGTTGGTGAAAGCAAGATAAAAATGCTGTTTTAAGCATACAAAAGCATACAAAACACCGTTTTCAAGTATTTACACTGTCATATTCATGTATATGTCGTGTGTAATGGTTTATGTTTGCAAAATCAAGATAAAATAGCTGTTTTCAGCTTGCAAAAACATGCAAAATGCTGTTTTCAAGTATTTAAACTGTCATATTCATGTTTCTGTCGTGTATTATAGCTAATGTTGGTAAAAGCAAGATAAAAATGCTGTTTTAAGCATGCAAAAGCATACAAAACACCGTTTTCAAGTTTTTAAACTGTCATATTTATGTTTCTGTCGTGTATAATAGCTAACGTTGGTGAAAGCAAGATAAAAATGCTGTTTTAAGCATGCAAAAGCATACAAAACACCGTTTTCAAGTATTTAAACTGTCATATTTATATATATGTCGTGTGTAATGGCTTATGTTTGCAAAATCAAGATAAAATAGCTGTTTTCAGCTTGCAAAAACATACAAAATGCTGTTTTCAAGTATTTAAATTGTCATATTCATGTTTCTGTCGTGTATAATAGCTAATGCTTGTGAAAACAAGATAAAGATGCTGTTTTAAGCATGCAAAAACATACAAAATGCTGTTTTAAAGTATTTACACTGTCATATTCATGTATATGTCGTGTGTAATGGCTTATGTTTGCAAAATCAAGATAAAAAAAATAGCTGTTTTCAGCTTGCAAAAACATACAAAATGCTGTTTTCAAGTATTTAAACTGTCATATTCATGTTTCTGTCGTGTATAATAGCAAATGTTGGTGAAAGCAAGATAAAAATGCTGTTTTAAGCATGCAAAAGCATACAAAACACCGTTTTCAAGTATTTAAACTGTCATATTCATGTATATGTCGTGTGTAATGGCTTATTTTTGCAAAATCAAGATAAAATAGCTGTTTTCAGCTTGCAAAAACATACAAAATGCTGTATTCAAGTATTTAAACTGTCATATTCATGTTTTTGTCGTGTATAATAGCTAATGTTGGTGAAAGCAAGATAAAAATGCTGTTTTAAGCATGCAAAAGCATACAAAACACCGTTTTCAAGTATTTAAACTGTCATATTCATGTATATGTCGTGTGTAATGGCTTATGTTTGCAAAATCAAGATAAAATAGCTGTTATCAGCTTGCAAAAACATACAAAATGCTGTTTTCAAGTATTTAAACTGTCATATTCATGTATATGTCGTGTGTAATGGCTTATGTATGCAAAATCTAGATAAAATAGCTGTTCTCAGCATGCAAAAACCTACAAAATGCTGTTTTCAAGTATTTAAATTGTCATATTCATATTTCTGTCTTGTACAATAGCTAATGTTGGTGAAAGCAAGATAAAAATGCTGTTTTAAGCATGCAAAAGCATACATAACACCGTTTTCAAGTATTTAAACTGTCATATTCATGTATATGTCGTGTGTAATGGCTTATGTTTGCAAAATCAAGATAAAATAGCTGTTTTCAGCTTGCAAAAACATACAAAATGCTGTTTTTAAGTATTTTAACTGTCATATTCATGTTTCTGTCGTGTATAATAGCTAATGTTGGTGAAAGCAAGATAAAAATTCTATTCTAAGCATGCAAAAGCATACAAAACACCGTTTTTAAGTATTTAAACTGTCATATTAATGTATATGTCGTGTGTAATGGCTTATGTTTGCAAAATCAAGATAAAATAGCTGTTTTCAGCTTGCAAAAACATACAAAATGCCGTTTTCAAGTATTTAAACTGTCATATTCATATTTCTGTCGTGTATAATAGCTAATGTTGGTGAAAGCAAGATAAAAATGCTGTTTTAAGCATGCAAAAGCTTACAAAACACCGTTTTCAAGTATTTAAATGTCATATTCATGTATATGTCGTGTGTAATGGCTTATGTTTGCAAAATCAAGATAAAATAGCTGTTTTCAGCTTGGAAAAACGTACAAAATGCTGTTTTCAAGTATTTAAACTGTCATATTCATGTTTCTGTCGTGTATAATAGCTAATGTTGGTGAAAGCAAGATAAAAATGCTGTTTTAAGCATGCAAAAGCATACCAAAACACCGTTTTCAAGTATTTAAACTGTCATATTCATGTATATGTCGTCTGTAATGGCATATGTTTGCAAAATCAAGATAAAATAGCTGTTTTCAGCTTGCAAAAACATACAAAATTCTGTTTTCAAGTATTTATATTGTCATATTCATGTTTCTGTCGTGTATATTAGCTAATGTTGATGAAAGCAAGATAAAAATGCTGTTTTAAGCATGCAAAAGCATACAAAACACCGCTTTAAAGTATTTAAACTGTCATATTCATGTATATGTCGTGTGTAATGGCTTATGTTTTCAAAATCAAGATAAAAAAATAGCTGTTTTCAGCTTGCAAAAACATACAAAATGCCGTTTTCAAGTATTTAAACTGTCATATTCATATTTCTGTCGTGTATAATAGCTAATGTTGGTGAAAGCAAGATAAAAATGCTGTTTTAAGCATGCAAAAGCTTACAAAACACCGTTTTCAAGTATTTAAATGTCATATTCATGTATATGTCGTGTGTAATGGCTTATGTTTGCAAAATCAAGATAAAATAGCTGTTTTCAGCTTGGAAAAACATACAAAATGCTGTTTTCAAGTATTTAAACTGTCATATTCATGTTTCTGTCGTGTATAATAGCTAATGTTGGTGAAAGCAAGATAAAAATGCTGTTTTAAGCATGCAAAAGCATACCAAAACACCGTTTTCAAGTATTTAAACTGTCATATTCATGTATATGTCGTATGTAATGGCATATGTTTGCAAAATCAAGATAAAATAGCTGTTTTCAGCTTGGAAAAACATACAAAATGCTGTATTCAAGTAATTAAACTGTCATATTCATGTTTTTGTCGTGTATAATAGATAATGTTGGTGAAAGCAAGATAAAAATGCTGTTTTAAGCATACAAAAGCATACAAAACACCGTTTTCAAGTATTTACACTGTCATATTCATGTATATGTCGTGCGTAATGGTTTATGTTTGCAAAATCAAGATAAAATAGCTGTTTTCAGCTTGCAAAAACATGCAAAATGCTGTTTTCAAGTATTTAAACTGTCATATTCATGTTTCTGTCGTGTATTATAGCTAATGTTGGTAAAAGCAAGATAAAAATGCTGTTTTAAGCATGCAAAAGCATACAAAACACCGTTTTCAAGTTTTTAAACTGTCATATTTATGTTTCTGTCGTGTATAATAGCTAACGTTGGTGAAAGCAAGATAAAAATGCTGTTTTAAGCATGCAAAAGCATACAAAACACCGTTTTCAAGTATTTAAAATGTCATATTTATATATATGTCGTGTGTAATGGCTTATGTTTGCAAAATCAAGATAAAATAGCTGTTTTCAGCTTGCAAAAACATACAAAATGCTGTTTTCAAGTATTTAAATTGTCATATTCATGTTTCTGTCGTGTATAATAGCTAATGCTTGTGAAAGCAAGATAAAGATGCTGTTTTAAGCATGCAAAAACATACAAAATGCTGTTTTAAAATATTTACACTGTCATATTCATGTATATGTCGTGTGTAATGGTTTATGTTTGCAAAATCAAGATAAAATAGCTGTTTTCAGCTTGCAAAAACATACAAAATGCTGTTTTCAAGTATTTAAATTGTCATATTCATGTTTCTGTCGTGTATAATAGCTAAGGTTGGTGAAAGCTAGATAAAAATGCTGTTTTAAGCATGCAAAAGCAAACAAAACACCGTTTTTAAGTATTTAAACTGTCATATTCATGTATATGTTGTGTGTAATGGCTTATGTTTGCAAAATTATTATAATATAGCTGTTATCAGCTTGCAAAAACATACAAAATGCTGTTTTTAAGTATTTAAATTGTCATATTCATGTTTCTGTCGTGTATAATAGCTAATGTTGGTGAAAGCAAGATAAAAATGCTGTTTTAAGCATGCAAAAGCATACATAACATCGTTTTCAAGTATTTAAACAGTCATATTCATGTATATGTCGTGTGTAATGGCTAATGTTTGCAAATCAAGATAAAATAGCTGTTTTCAGTTTGCAAAAACATACAAAATGCTGTTTTCAAGTATTTAAATTGTCATATTCATGTTTCTGTCGTGTATAATATCTAATGTTGGTGAAAGCAATATAAAAATGCTGTTTTAAGCATGCAAAAGCATACAAAACACCGTTTTTAGGAATTTAAACAGTCATATTAATGTATATGTCGTGTGTAATGGCTTATGTTTGCAAAATCAAGATAAAATAGCTGTTTTCAGCTTGCAAAAACATACAAAATGCTGTTTTCAAGTCTTTAAATTGTCATATTCATGTTTCTGTCATGTATAATAGCTTATGTTGGTGAAAGCAAGATAAAAATGCTGTTTTAAGCATGCAAAAGCATACATAACACCGTTTTCAAGTATTTAAACTGTCATATTCATGTATATGTCGTGTGTAATGGCTTATGTTTGCAAAATCAAGATGAGTTAGCTGTTTTCAGCTTGCAAAAACATACAAAATGCTGTTTTCAAATATTTAAACTGTCATATTCTTGTTTCTGACGTGTATAATAGCTAATGTTGGCGAGAGCAAGATAAAAATGCAGTTTTAATCATGCAAAAGCATACAAAACACCGTTTTCAAGTATTTAAACTGTCATATTCATATATATGTCGTGTGTAATGGCTTATGTTTGCAAAATCAAGATAAAATAGCTGTTTTCAGCTTGCAAAAACATACAAAATTTTGTTTTCAAGTATTTAAACTGTCATATTCATGTTTCTGTCGTGTATAATAGCTAATGTTGGTGAAAGCAAGATAAAAATGCTGTTTTAAGCATGCAAAAGCATACAAAACACCGCTTTTAAGTATTTAAACTGTCATATTCAAGTATATGTCGTGTGTAATGGCTTATGTTTGCAAAATCAAGATAAAAAATAGCTGTTTTCAGCTTGCAAAAACATACAAAATGCTGTTTTCAAGTATTTAAACTGTCATATTCATGTTTCTGTCGTGTATAATAGCTAATGTTGGTGAAAGCAAGATAAAAATGCTGTTTTAAGCATGCAAAAGCATACAAAACACCGCTTTTAAGTATTTAAACTGTCATATTCATGTATATGTCGTGTGTAATGGCTTATGTTTGCAAAATCAAGATAAAAAAATAGCTGTTCTCAGCATGCAAAAACCTACAAAATGCTGTTTTCAAGTATTTAAATTGTCATATTTATATTTCTGTCGTGTACAATAGCTAATGTTGGTGAAAGCAAGATAAAAATGCTGTTTTAAGCATGCAAAAGCATACATAACACCGTTTTCAAGTATTTAAACTGTCATATTCATGTATATGTCGTGTGTAATGGCTTATGTTTGCAAAATCAAGATAAAATAGCTGTTTTCAGCTTGCAAAAACATACAAAATGCTGTTTTTAAGTATTTTAACTGTCATATTCATGTTTCTGTCGTGTATAATAGCTAATGTTGGTGAAAGCAAGATAAAAATGCTATTCTAAGCATGCAAAAGCATACAAAACACCGTTTTTAAGTATTTAAACTGTCATTTTAATGTATATGTCGTGTGTAATGGCTTATGTTTGCAAAATCAAGATAAAATAGCTGTTTTCAGCTTGCAAAAACATACAAAATGCCGTTTTCAAGTATTTAAACTGTCATATTCATATTTCTGTCGTGTATAATAGCTAATGTTGGTGAAAGCAAGATAAAAATGCTGTTTTAAGCATGCAAAAGCTTACAAAACACCGTTTTCAAGTATTTAAATGTCATATTCATGTATATGTCGTGTGTAATGGCTTATGTTTGCAAAATCAAGATAAAATAGCTGTTTTCAGCTTGGAAAAACATACAAAATGCTGTTTTCAAGTATTTAAACTGTCATATTCATGTTTCTGTCGTGTATAATAGCTAATGTTGGTGAAAGCAAGATAAAAATGCTGTTTTAAGCATGCAAAAGCATACCAAAACACCGTTTTCAAGTATTTAAACTGTCATATTAATGTATATGTCGTGTGTAATGGCTTATGTTTGCAAAATCAAGATAAAATAGCTGTTTTCAGCTTGCAAAAACATACAAAATGCTGTTTTCAAGTATTTAAATTGTCATATTCATGTTTCTGTCATGTATAATAGCTTATGTTGGTGAAAGCAAGATAAAAATGCTGTTTTAAGCATGCAAAAGCAAACAAAACACCGTTTTTAAGTATTTAAACTGCCATATTCATGTATATGTCGTGTGTAATGGCTTATGTTTGCAAAATCAAGATGAATTAGCTGTTTTCAGCTTGCAAAAACATACAAAATGCTGTTTTCAAATATTTAAACTGTCATATTCATGTTTCTGACGTGTATAATAGCTAATGTTGGTGAAAGCAAGATAAAAATGCAGTTTTAATCATGCAAAAGCATACAAAACACCGTTTTCAAGTATTTAAACTGTCATATTCATATATATGTCGTGTGTAATGGCTTATGTTTGCAAAATCAAGATAAAATAGCTGTTTTCAGCTTGCAAAAACATACAAAATTCTGTTTTCAAGTATTTAAACTGTCATATTCATGTTTCTGTCGTGTATAATAGCTAATGTTGGTGAAAACAAGATAAAAATGCTGTTTTAAGCATGCAAAAGCATACAAAACACCGCTTTCAAGTATTTAAACTGTCATATTCATGTATATGTCGTGTGTAATGGCTTATGTTTGCAAAATCAAGATAAAAAAAAAAAAGCTGTTTTCAGCTTGCAAAAACATACAAAATGAAGTTTTCAAGTATTTAAACTGTCATATTCATGTTTCTGTCGTGTATAATAGCAAATGTTGGTGAAAGCAAGATAAAAATGCTGTTTTAAGCATGCAAAAGCACACAAAACACCGTTTTCAAGTA
The DNA here is from genome assembly GCA_963942605.1 of Poecilus cupreus. Taxonomy (NCBI): domain Eukaryota; kingdom Metazoa; phylum Arthropoda; class Insecta; order Coleoptera; family Carabidae; genus Poecilus; species Poecilus cupreus. The sequence continues at coordinate 76,364 of CAWWDY010000325.1, forward strand.
TTTAAACTGTCATATTAATGTATATGTCGTGTGTAATGGCTTATGTTTGCAAAATCAAGATAAAATAGCTGTTTTCAGCTTGCAAAAACATACAAAATGCTGTTTTCAAGTATTTAAATTGTCATATTCATGTTTCTGTCATGTATAATAGCTTATGTTGGTGAAAGCAAGATAAAAATGCTGTTTTAAGCATGCAAAAGCAAACAAAACACCGTTTTTAAGTATTTAAACTGCCATATTCATGTATATGTCGTGTGTAATGGCTTATGTTTGCAAAATCAAGATGAATTAGCTGTATTCAGCTTGCAAAAACATACAAAATGCTGTTTTCAAATATTTAAACTGTCATATTCATGTTTCTGACGTGTATAATAGCTAATGTTGGTGAAAGCAAGATAAAAATGCAGTTTTAATCATGCAAAAGCATACAAAACACCGTTTTCAAGTATTTAAACTGTCATATTCATATATATGTCGTGTGTAATGGCTTATGTTTGCAAAATCAAGATAAAATAGCTGTTTTCAGCTTGCAAAAACATACAAAATTCTGTTTTCAAGTATTTAAACTGTCATATTCATGTTTCTGTCGTGTATAATAGCTAATGTTGGTGAAAGCAAGATAAAAATGCTGTTTTAAGCATGCAAAAGCATACAAAACACCGCTTTCAAGTATTTAAACTGTCATATTCATGTATATGTCGTGTGTAATGGCTTATTTTTGCAAAATCAAGATAAAATAGCTGTTTTCAACTTGCAAAAACATACAAAATGCTGTATTCAAGTATTTAAACTGTCATATTCATGTTTTTGTCGTGTATAATAGCTAATGTTGGTGAAAGCAAGATAAAAATGCTGTTTTAAGCATGCAAAAGCATACAAAACACCGTTTTCAAGTATTTAAACTGTCATATCCATGTATATGTCGTGTGTAATGGCTTATGTTTGCAAAATCAAGATAAAATAGCTGTTATCAGCTTGCAAAAACATACAAAATGCTGTTTTCAAGTATTTAAACTGTCATATTCATGTATATGTCGTGTGTAATGGCTTATGTTTGCAAAATCTAGATAAAATAGCTGTTTTCAGCTTGCAAAAACATACAAAATTCTGTTTTCAAGTATTTAAACTGTCATATTCATGTTTCTGTCGTGTATATTAGCTAATGTTGGTGAAAGCAAGATAAAAATGCTGTTTTAAGCATGCAAAAGCATACAAAACACCGCTTTAAAGTATTTAAACTGTCATATTCATGTATATGTCGTGTGTAATGGCTTATGTTTGCAAAATCTAGATAAAATAGCTGTTCTCAGCATGCAAAAACATACAAAATGCTGTTTTCAAGATATTAAATTGACATATTCATATTTCTGTCGTGTATAATAGCTAATGTTGGTGAAAGCAAGATAAAAATGCTGTTTTAAGCATACAAAAGCATACAAAACACCGTTTTCAAGTATTTACACTGTCATATTCATGTATATGTCGTGTGTAATGGTTTATGTTTGCAAAATCAAGATAAAATAGCTGTTTTCAGCTTGCAAAAACATGCAAAATGCTGTTTTCAAGTATTTAAACTGTCATATTCATGTTTCTGTCGTGTATTATAGCTAATGTTGGTAAAAGCAAGATAAAAATGCTGTTTTAAGCATGCAAATGCATACAAAACACCGTTTTCAAGTTTTTAAACTGTCATATTCATGTTTCTGTCGTGTAAAATAGCTAATGTTGGTGAATGCAAGATAAAAATGCAGTTTTAATCATGCAAAAGCATACAAAACACCGTTTTCAAGTATTTAAACTGTCATATTCATATATATGTCGTGTGTAATGGCTTATGTTTGCAAAATCAAGATAAAATAGCTGTTTTCAGCTTGCAAAAACATACAAAATTCTGTTTTCAAGTATTTAAACTGTCATATTCATGTTTCTGTCGTGTATAATAGCTAATGTTGGTGAAAGCAAGATAAAAATGCTGTTTTAAGCATGCAAAAGCATACAAAACACCGCTTTCAAGTATTTAAACTGTCATATTCATGTATATGTCGTGTGTAATGGCTTATGTTTGCAAAATCAAGATAAAAAAATAGCTGTTTTCAGCTTGCAAAAACATACAAAATGATGTTTCCAAGTATTTAAACTGTCATATTCATGTTTCTGTCGTGTATAATAGCAAATGTTGGTGAAAGCAAGATAAAAATGCTGTTTTAAGCATGCAAAAGCATACAAAACACCGTTTTCAAGTATTTAAACTGTCATATTCATGTATATGTCGTGTGTAATGGCTTATTTTTGCAAAATCAAGATAAAATAGCTGTTTTCAGCTTGCAAAAACATACAAAATGCTGTATTCAAGTATTTAAACTGTCATATTAATGTTTTTGTCGTGTATAATAGCTAATGTTGGTGAAAGCAAGATAAAAATGCTGTTTTAAGCATGCAAAAGCATACAAAACACAGTTTTCAAGTATTTAAACTGTCATATTCATGTATATGTCGTGTGTAATGGTTTATGTTTGCAAAATCAAGATAAAATAGCTGTTTTCAGCTTGCAAAAACATACAAAATGCTGTTTTCAAGTATTTTAACTGTCATATTCATGTATATGTCGTGTGTAATGGTTTATGTTTGCAAAATCAAGATAAAGTAGCTGTTTTCTGGTTGCAAAAACATACAAAATGCTGTTTTTAAGTATTTTAACTGTCATATTCATGTTTCTGTCGTGTATAATAGCTAATGTTGGTGAAAGCAAGATAAAAATGCTATTCTAAGCATGCAAAAGCATACAAAACACCGTTTTAAGTATTTAAACTGTCATATTAATGTATATGTCGTGTGTAATGGCTTATGTTTGCAAAATCAAGATAAAATAGCTGTTTTCAGCTTGCAAAAACATACAAAATGCCGTTTTCAAGTATTTAAACTGTCATATTCATGTATATGTCGTGTGTAATGGCTTATGTTTGCAAAATCTAGATAAAATAGCTGTTCTCAGCATGCAAAAACATACAAAATGCTGTTTTCAAGTATTTAAATTGTCATATTCATATTTCTGTCGTGTATAATAGCTAATGTTGGTGAAAGCAAGATAAAAATGCTGTTTTAAGCATGCAAAAGCATACATAACACCGTTTTCAAGTATTTAAACTGTCATATTCATGTATATGTCGTGTGTAATGGCTTATGTTTGCGAAATCAAGATAAAATAGCTGTTTTCTGGTTGCAAAAACATACAAAATGCTGTTTTTAAGTATTTTAACTGTCATATTCATGTTTCTGTCGTGTATAATAGCTAATGTTGGTGAAAGCAAGATAAAAATGCTTATCTAAGCATGCAAAAGCATACAAAACACCGTTTTTAAGTATTTAAACTGTCATATTAATGTATATGTCGTGTGTAATGGCTTATGTTTGCAAAATCAAGATAAAATAGCTGTTTTCAGCTTGCAAAAACATACAAAATGCCGTTTTCAAGTATTTAAACTGTCATATTCATATTTCTGTCGTGTATAATAGCTAATGTTGGTGAAAGCAAGATAAAAATGCTGTTTTAAGCATGCAAAAGCTTACAAAACACCGTTTTCAAGTATTTAAATGTCATATTCATGTATATGTCGTGTGTAATGGCTTATGTTTGCAAAATCAAGATAAAATAGCTGTTTTCAGCTTGGAAAAACATACAAAATGCTGTTTTCAAGTATTTAAACTGTCATATTAATGTATATGTCGTTTGTAATGGCATATGTTTGCAAAATCAAGATAAAATAGCTGTTTTCAGCTTGCAAAAACATACAAAATTCTGTTTTCAAGTATTTAAACTGTCATATTCATGTTTCTGTCGTGTATATTAGCTAATGTTGGTGAAAGCAAGATAAAAATGCTGTTTTAAGCATGCAAAAGCATACAAAACACCGCTTTAAAGTATTTAAACTGTCATATTCATGTATATGTCGTGTATAATGGCTTATGTTTAAACTGTCATATTCATGTATATGTCGTGTGTAATGGCTTATGTTTGCAAAATCTAGATAAAATAGCTGTTCTCAGCATGCAAAAACATACAAAATGCTGTTTTCAAGATATTAAATTGACATATTCATATTTCTGTCGTGTATAATAGCTAATGTTGGTGAAAGCAAGATAAAAATGCTGTTTTAAGCATACAAAAGCATACAAAACACCGTTTTCAAGTATTTACACTGTCATATTCATGTATATGTCGTGTGTAATGGTTTATGTTTGCAAAATCAAGATAAAATAGCTGTTTTCAGCTTGCAAAAACATGCAAAATGCTGTTTTCAAGTATTTAAACGGTCATATTCATGTTTCTGTCGTGTATTATAGCTAATGTTGGTAAAAGCAAGATAAAAATGCTGTTTTAAGCATGCAAAAGCATACAAAACACCGTTTTCAAGTTTTTAAACTGTCATATTCATGTTTCTGTCGTGTATAATAGCTAATGTTGGTGAAAGCAAGATAAAAATGCTGTTTTAAGCATGCAAAAGCATACATAACACCGTTTTCAAGTATTTAAACTGTCATATTCATGTATATGTCGTGTGTAATGGCTTATTTTTGCAAAATCAAGATAAAATAGCTGTTTTCAGTTTGCAAAAACATACAAAATGCTGTTTTCAAGTATTTAAACTGTCATATTCATGTTTCTGTCATGTATAATAGCAAATGTTGGTGAAAGCAAGATAAAAATGCTGTTTTAAGCATGCAAAAGCATACATAACACCGTTTTCAAGTATTTAAACTGTCATATTTATATATATGTCGTGTGTAATGGCTTATGTTTGCAAAATCAAGATAAAATAGCTGTTTTCAGCTTGCAAAAACATACAAAATGCTGTTTTCAAGTATTTAAATTGTCATATTCATGTTTCTGTCGTGTATAATAGCTAATGTTTGTGAAAGCAAGATAAAGATGCTGTTTTAAGCATGCAAAAACATACAAAATGCTGTTTTCAAGTATTTACACTGTCATATTCATGTATATGTCGTGTGTAATGGTTTATGTTTGCAAAATCAAGATTAAATAGCTGTTTTCAGCTTGCAAAAACATACAAAATGCTGTTTTCAAGTACTTTAACTGTCATATTCATGTATATGTCGTGTGTAATGGTTTATGTTTGCAAAATCAAGATAAAATAGCTGTTTTCAGCTTGCAAAAACATACAAAATGCTGTTTTCAAGTATTTAAATTGTCATATTCATGTTTCTGTCGTGTATAATAGCTAATGTTTGTGAAAGCAAGATAAAAATGCTGTTTTAAGCATGCAAAAGCAAACAAAACACCGTTTTTAAGTATTTAAACTGTCATATTCATGTATATGTTGTGTGTAATGGCTTATGTTTGCAAAATTATTATAATATAGCTGTTATCAGCTTGCAAAAACATACAAAATGCTGTTTTTAAGTATTTAAATTGTCATATTCATGTTTCTGTCGTGTATAATAGCTAATGTTGGTGAAAGCAAGATAAAAATGCTGTTTTAAGCATGCAAAAGCATACGAAACACCGTTTTCAAGTATTTAAACTGTCATATTCATGTATATGTCGTATGTAATGGCATATGTTTGCAAAATCAAGATAAAATAGCTGTTTTCAGCTTCCAAAACATACAAAATTCTGTTTTCAAGTATTTAAACTGTCATATTCATGTTTCTGTCGTGTATAATAGCTAATGTTGGTGAAAGCAATATAAAAATGCTGTATTATGCATGCAAAAGCATACAAAACACCGTTTTTAAGTATTTAAACTGTCATATTCATGTATATGTCGTGTGTAATAGCTTATGTTTGCAAAATCAAGATAAAATAGCTGTTTTCAGCTTGCAAAAACATACAAAATGCTGTATTCAAATATCTAAACTGTCATATTCATGTTTTTGTCGTGTATAATAGTTAATGTTGGTGAAAGCAAGATAAAAATGCTGTTTTAAGCATGCAAAAGCATACAAAACACCGTTTTCAAGTATTTAAACTGTCATATTCATGTATATGTCGTGTGTAATGGCTTATGTTTGCAAAATCAAGATAAAATAGCTATTATCAGCTTGCAAAAACATACAAAATGCTGTTTTCAAGTATTTAAACTGTCATATTCATGTATATGTCGTGTGTAATGGCTTCTGTTTGCAAAATCAAGATAAAATAGCTGTTTTCAGCTTGCAAAAACATACAAAATGCTGTTTTCAAGTATTTAAATTGTCATATTCATATTTCTGTCGTGTATAATAGCTATTATTGGTAAAAGCAAGATAAAAATGCTGTTTTAATCATGCAAAAGCATACAAAACACCGTTTTCAAGTATTTAAACTGTCATATTTATGTATATGTCGTGTGTAATGGCTTATGTTTGCAAAATCAAGATAAAATAGCTATTATCAGCTTGCAAAAACATACAAAATGCTGTTTTCAAGTATTTAAACTGTCATATTCATGTATATGTCGTGTGTAATGGCTTATGTTTGCAAAATCTAGATAAAATAGCTGTTCTCAGCATGCAAAAACATACAAAATGCTGTTTTCAAGTATTTAAATTGTCATATTCATATTTCTGTCGTGTATAATACCTAATGTTGGTGAAAGCAAGATAAAAATGCTGTTTTAAGCATGCAAAAGCATACATAACATCGTTTTCAAGTATTTAAACAGTCATATTCATGTATATGTCGTGTGTAATGGCTTATGTTTGCAAAATCAAGATAAAATAGCTGTTTTCAGCTTGCAAAAACATACAAAATGCTGTTTTCAAGTATTTAAATTGTCATATCCATGTTTCTGTCGTGTATAATATCTAATGTTGGTGAAAGCAATATAAAAATGCTGTTTTAAGCATGCAAAAGCATACAAAACACCGTTTTTAGGAATTTAAACAGTCATATTAATGTATATGTCGTGTGTAATGGCTTATGTTTGCAAAATCAATATAAAATAGCTGTATTCAGCTTGCAAAAACATACAAAATGCTGTTTTCAAGTATTTAAACTGTCATATTCATGTTTCTGTCGTGTTTAATAGCTAATGTTGGTGAAAGCAAGATAAGAATGCAGTTTTAAGCATGCAAAAACAAACAAAACACTTTTTTAAGTATTTAATCTGCCATATTTATGTATATGTCGTGTGTAATGGCTTATGTTTGAAAAATCATGATAAAGTAGCTGTTATCAGCTTGCAAAAACATACAAAATGCTGTTTTCAAGTATTTAAACTGTCACATTCATGTATATGTCGTGTGTAATGGTTTATGTTGGCAAAATCAATATGAAATAGCTGTTTTCAGCTTGCAAAAACATACAAAATGCTGTTTTCAAATATTTAAACTGTCATATTCATGTTTCTGACGTGTTTAATAGCTAATGTTGGTGAAAGCAAGATAAAAATGCTGTTTTAAGCTTGCAAAAGCATACAAAACACCGTTTTCAAGTATTTAAACTGTCATATTCATGTATATGTCGTGTGTAATGGCTTATTTTTGCAAAATCAAGATAAAATTGCTGTTTTCAGTTTGCAAAAACAAACAAAATGCTGTTTTCAAGTATTTAAACTGTCATATTCATGTTTCTGTCGTGTATAATAGCAAATGTTGGTGAAAGCAAGATAAAAATGCTGTTTTAAGCATGCAAAAGCATACATAACACCGTTTTCAAGTATTTAAACTGTCATATTTATATATATGTCGTGTGTAATGGCTTATGTTTGCAAAATCAAGATAAAATAGCTGTTTCCAGCTTGCAAAAACATACAAAATGCTGTTTTCAAGTATTTAAATTGTCATATTCATGTTTCTGTCGTGTATAATAGCTAATGTTTGTGAAAGCAAGATAAAGATGCTGTTTTAAGCATGCAAAAACATACAAAATGCTGTTTTCAAGTATTTACACTGTCATATTCATGTATATGTCGTGTGTAATGGTTTATGTTTGCAAAATCAAGATTAAATAGCTGTTTTTAGCTTGCAAAAACATACAAAATGCTGTTTTCAAGTACTTTAACTGTCATATTCATGTATATGTCGTGTGTAATGGTTTATGTTTGCAAAATCAAGATAAAATAGCTGTTTTCAGCTTGCAAAAACATGCAAAATGCTGTTTTCAAGTATTTAAACGGTCATATTCATGTTTCTGTCGTGTATTATAGCTAATGTTGGTAAAAGCAAGATAAAAATGCTGTTTTAAGCATGCAAAAGCATACAAAACACCGTTTTCAAGTTTTTAAACTGTCATATTCATGTTTCTGTCGTGTATAATAGCTAATGTTGGTGAAAGCAAGATAAAAATGCTGTTTTAAGCATGCAAAAGCATACATAACACCGTTTTCAAGTATTTAAACTGTCATATTCATGTATATGTCGTGTGTAATGGCTTATTTTTGCAAAATCAAGATAAAATAGCTGTTTTCAGTTTGCAAAAACATACAAAATGCTGTTTTCAAGTATTTAAACTGTCATATTCATGTTTCTGTCATGTATAATAGCAAATGTTGGTGAAAGCAAGATAAAAATGCTGTTTTAAGCATGCAAAAGCATACATAACACCGTTTTCAAGTATTTAAACTGTCATATTTATATATATGTCGTGTGTAATGGCTTATGTTTGCAAAATCAAGATAAAATAGCTGTTTTCAGCTTGCAAAAACATACAAAATGCTGTTTTCAAGTATTTAAATTGTCATATTCATGTTTCTGTCGTGTATAATAGCTAATGTTTGTGAAAGCAAGATAAAGATGCTGTTTTAAGCATGCAAAAACATACAAAATGCTGTTTTCAAGTATTTACACTGTCATATTCATGTATATGTCGTGTGTAATGGTTTATGTTTGCAAAATCAAGATTAAGTAGCTGTTTTCAGCTTGCAAAAACATACAAAATGCTGTTTTCAAGTACTTTAACTGTCATATTCATGTATATGTCGTGTGTAATGGTTTATGTTTGCAAAATCAAGATAAAATAGCTGTTTTCAGCTTGCAAAAACATACAAAATGCTGTTTTCAAGTATTTAAATTGTCATATTCATGTTTCTGTCGTGTATAATAGCTAATGTTTGTGAAAGCAAGATAAAAATGCTGTTTTAAGCATGCAAAAGCAAACAAAACACCGTTTTTAAGTATTTAAACTGTCATATTCATGTATATGTTGTGTGTAATGGCTTATGTTTGCAAAATTATTATAATATAGCTGTTATCAGCTTGCAAAAACATACAAAATGCTGTTTTTAAGTATTTAAATTGTCATATTCATGTTTCTGTCGTGTATAATAGCTAATGTTGGTGAAAGCAAGATAAAAATGCTGTTTTAAGCATGCAAAAGCATACGAAACACCGTTTTCAAGTATTTAAACTGTCATATTCATGTATATGTCGTATGTAATGGCATATGTTTGCAAAATCAAGATAAAATAGCTGTTTTCAGCTTCCAAAACATACAAAATTCTGTTTTCAAGTATTTAAACTGTCATATTCATGTTTCTGTCGTGTATAATAGCTAATGTTGGTGAAAGCAATATAAAAATGCTGTATTATGCATGCAAAAGCATACAAAACACCGTTTTTAAGTATTTAAACTGTCATATTCATGTATATGTCGTGTGTAATAGCTTATGTTTGCAAAATCAAGATAAAATAGCTGTTTTCAGCTTGCAAAAACATACAAAATGCTGTATTCAAATATCTAAACTGTCATATTCATGTTTTTGTCGTGTATAATAGTTAATGTTGGTGAAAGCAAGATAAAAATGCTGTTTTAAGCATGCAAAAGCATACAAAACACCGTTTTCAAGTATTTAAACTGTCATATTCATGTATATGTCGTGTGTAATGGCTTATGTTTGCAAAATCAAGATAAAATAGCTATTATCAGCTTGCAAAAACATACAAAATGCTGTTTTCAAGTATTTAAACTGTCATATTCATGTATATGTCGTGTGTAATGGCTTCTGTTTGCAAAATCAAGATAAAATAGCTGTTTTCAGCTTGCAAAAACATACAAAATGCTGTTTTCAAGTATTTAAATTGTCATATTCATATTTCTGTCGTGTATAATAGCTATTATTGGTAAAAGCAAGATAAAAATGCTGTTTTAATCATGCAAAAGCATACAAAACACCGTTTTCAAGTATTTAAACTGTCATATTTATGTATATGTCGTGTGTAATGGCTTATGTTTGCAAAATCAAGATAAAATAGCTATTATCAGCTTGCAAAAACATACAAAATGCTGTTTTCAAGTATTTAAACTGTCATATTCATGTATATGTCGTGTGTAATGGCTTATGTTTGCAAAATCTAGATAAAATAGCTGTTCTCAGCATGCAAAAACATACAAAATGCTGTTTTCAAGTATTTAAATTGTCATATTCATATTTCTGTCGTGTATAATAGCTAATGTTGGTGAAAGCAAGATAAAAATGCTGTTTTAAGCATGCAAAAGCATACATAACATCGTTTTCAAGTATTTAAACAGTCATATTCATGTATATGTCGTGTGTAATGGCTTATGTTTGCAAAATCAAGATAAAATAGCTGTTTTCAGCTTGCAAAAACATACAAAATGCTGTTTTCAAGTATTTAAATTGTCATATTCATGTTTCTGTCGTGTATAATATCTAATGTTGGTGAAAGCAATATAAAAATGCTGTTTTAAGCATGCAAAAGCATACAAAACACCGTTTTTAGGAATTTAAACAGTCATATTAATGTATATGTCGTGTGTAATGGCTTATGTTTGCAAAATCAATATAAAATAGCTGTATTCAGCTTGCAAAAACATACAAAATGCTGTTTTCAAGTATTTAAACTGTCATATTCATGTTTCTGTCGTGTTTAATAGCTAATGTTGGTGAAAGCAAGATAAGAATGCAGTTTTAAGCATGCAAAAACAAACAAAACACTTTTTTAAGTATTTAATCTGCCATATTTATGTATATGTCGTGTGTAATGGCTTATGTTTGAAAAATCATGATAAAGTAGCTGTTATCAGCTTGCAAAAACATACAAAATGCTGTTTTCAAGTATTTAAACTGTCACATTCATGTATATGTCGTGTGTAATGGTTTATGTTTGCAAAATCAATATGAAATAGCTGTTTTCAGCTTGCAAAAACATACAAAATGCTGTTTTCAAATATTTAAACTGTCATATTCATGTTTCTGACGTGTTTAATAGCTAATGTTGGTGAAAGCAAGATAAAAATGCTGTTTTAAGCTTGCAAAAGCATACAAAACACCGTTTTCAAGTATTTAAACTGTCATATTCATGTATATGTCGTGTGTAATGGCTTATTTTTGCAAAATCAAGATAAAATTGCTGTTTTCAGTTTGCAAAAACATACAAAATGCTGTTTTCAAGTATTTAAACTGTCATATTCATGTTTCTGTCGTGTATAATAGCAAATGTTGGTGAAAGCAAGATAAAAATGCTGTTTTAAGCATGCAAAAGCATACATAACACCGTTTTCAAGTATTTAAACTGTCATATTTATATATATGTCGTGTGTAATGGCTTATGTTTGCAAAATCAAGATAAAATAGCTGTTTCCAGCTTGCAAAACATACAAAATGCTGTTTTCAAGTATTTAAATTGTCATATTCATGTTTCTGTCGTGTATAATAGCTAATGTTTGTGAAAGCAAGATAAAGATGCTGTTTTAAGCATGCAAAAACATACAAAATGCTGTTTTCAAGTATTTACACTGTCATATTCATGTATATGTCGTGTGTAATGGTTTATGTTTGCAAAATCAAGATTAAATAGCTGTTTTTAGCTTGCAAAAACATACAAAATGCTGTTTTCAAGTACTTTAACTGTCATATTCATGTATATGTCGTGTGTAATGGTTTATGTTTGCAAAATCAAGATAAAATAGCTGTTTTCAGCTTGCAAAAACATACAAAATGCTGTTTTCAAGTATTTAAATTGTCATATTCATGTTTCTGTCGTGTATAATAGCTAATGTTTGTGAAAGCAAGATAAAAATGCTGTTTTAAGCATGCAAAAGCAAACAAAACACCGTTTTTAAGTATTTAAACTGTCATATTCATGTATATGTTGTGTGTAATGGCTTATGTTTGCAAAATTATTATAATATAGCTGTTATCAGCTTGCAAAAACATACAAAATGCTGTTTTTAAGTATTTAAATTGTCATATTCATGTTTCTGTCGTGTATAATAGCTAATGTTGGTGAAAGCAAGATAAAAATGCTGTTTTAAGCATGCAAAAGCATACGAAACACCGTTTAAAGTATTTAAACTGTCATATTCATGTATATGTCGTATGTGATGGCATATGTTTGCAAAATCAAGATAAAATAGCTGTTTTCAGCTTCCAAAACATACAAAATTCTGTTTTCAAGTATTTAAACTGTCATATTCATGTTTCTGTCGTGTATAATAGCTAATGTTGGTGAAAGCAATATAAAAATGCTGTATTATGCATGCAAAAGCATACAAAACACCGTTTTCAAGTATTTAAACTGTCATATTCATGTATATGTCGTGTGTAATGGCTTATGTTTGCAAAATCAAGATAAAATAGCTATTATCAGCTTGCAAAAACATACAAAATGCTGTTTTCAAGTATTTAAACTGTCATATTCATGTATATGTCGTATGTAATGGCTTATGTTTGCAAAATCAAGATAAAATAGCTGTTTTCAGCTTGCAAAAACATACAAAATGCTGTTTTCAAGTATTTAAATTGTCATATTCATATTTCTGTCGTGTATAATAGATATTATTGGTAAAAGCAAGATAAAAATGCTGTTTTAATCATGCAAAAGCATACAAAACACCGTTTTCAAGTATTTAAACTGTCATATTCATGTATATGTCGTGTGTAATGGCTTATGTTTGCAAAATCAAGATAAAATAGCTATTATCAGCTTGCAAAAACATACAAAATGCTGTTTTCAAGTATTTAAACTGTCATATTCATGTATATGTCGTGTGTAATGGCTTATGTTTGCAAAATCAAGATAAAATAGCTGTTTTCAGCTTGCAAAAACATACAAAATGCTGTTTTCAAGTATTTAAATTGTCATATTCATGTTTCTGTCGTGTATAATATCTAATGTTGGTGAAAGCAATATAAAAATGCTGTTTTAAGCATGCAAAAGCATACAAAACACCGTTTTTAGGAATTTAAACAGTCATATTAATGTATATGTCGTGTGTAATGGCTTATGTTTGCAAAATCAATATAAAATAGCTGTATTCAGCTTGCAAAAACATACAAAATGCTGTTTTCAAGTATTTAAACTGTCATATTCATGTTTCTGTCGTGTATAATAGCTAATGTTGGTGAAAGCAAGATAAAAATGCAGTTTTAAGCATACAAAAACAAACAAAACACCGTTTTTAAGTATTTAAACTGCCATATTCATGTAAATGTCGTGTGTAATGGCTTATGTTTGAAAAATCAAGATAAAGTAGCTGTTATCAGCTTGCAAAAACATACAAAATGCTGTTTTCAAGTATTTGAACTGTCATATTCATGTATATGTCGTGTGTAATGGTTTATGTTTGCAAAATCAAGATGAAATAGCTGTTTTCAGCTTGCAAAAACATACAAAATGCTGTTTTCAAATATTTAAACTGTCATATTCATGTTTCTGACGTGTATAATAGCTAGTGTTGGGGAAAGCAAGATAAAAATGCTGTTTTAAGCATGCAAAAGCATACAAAACACCGTTTTCAAGTATTTAAACTGTCATATTCATGTTTCTGTCGTGTATAATAGCTAGTGTTGGTGAAAGCAAGATAAAAATGCTGTTTTAAGCATGCAAAAGCATACAAAACACCGTTTTCAAGTATTTAAACTGTCATATTCATGTTTCCATCGTGTATAATAGATAATGTTGGTGAAAGCAAGATGAAAATGCTGTTTTAAGCATGCAAAAGCATACAAAACACCGTTTTCAAGTATATAAACTGTCATATTCATGTATATGTCGTGTGTAATGGCTTATGTTTGCAAAATCAAGATAAAATAGCTATTTCAGCTTGCAAAAACATACAAAATGCTGTTTTCAAGTATTTAAACTGTCATATTCATGTTTCTGTCGTGTATATTAGCTAATGTTGGTGAAAGCAAGATAAAAATGCTGTTTTAAGCATGCAAAAGCATACAAAACACCGTTTTCAAGTATTTAAACTGTCGTATTCATGTATATGTCGTGTGCAATGGCTTATATTTGCAAAATCAAGATAAAATAGCTGTTTTCAGCTTGCAAAAACATACAAAATGCTGTTTTAAAGTATTTAAACTGTCATATTCATGTTTCTGTCGTGTATAATAGGTAATGTTGGTGAAAGCAAGATAAATATGCTGTTTTAAGCAAGCAAAAGCATACAAAACACCGTTTTCAAGTATTTAAACGGTCATATTCATGTATATGCTGTGTGTAATGGCTTATGTTTGCAAAATCAAGATAAAATAGCTGTTTTCAGCTTGCAAAAACATACAAAATGCTGTTTTCAAGTATTTAAACTGTCATATTCATGTTTCTGTCGTGTATAATAGCTAATGTTGGTGAAAGCAAGATAAAAATGCTGTTTAAAGCATGCAAAAGCATACAAAACACCATTTTCAAGTATTTAAACTGTCATATTCATGTTTCTGTCGTGTATAATAGCTTATGTTTTTGTAAGCAATATAAAAATGCTGTTTTAAGCGTGCAAAAGCATACAAAACACCGTTTTCAAATATTTAAACTGTCATATTCATGTATATGTCGTGTGTAATGGTTTTAGTTTGCAAAATCGAGATAAAATAGCTGTTTTCAGCTTGCAAAAACATACAAAATGCTATTTTCAAGTATTTAAACTGTCATATTCATGTTTCTGTCGTATATAATAGCTAATGTTGGTGAAAGCAAGATAAAAATGCAGTTTTAAGCAAGCAAAAGCATAAAAACACCGTTTTCAAGTATTTAAACTGTCATATTTATGTATATGTCGTGTGTAATGGCTTATGTTTGCAAAATCAAGATAAAATAGCTGTTTTCAGCTTGCAAAAACATACAAAATGCTGTTTTCAAGTATTTAAACTGTCATATTCATGTTTCTGTCGTGTATAATAGCTAATGTTGGTAAAAGCAAGATAAAAATGCTGTTTTAATAATGCAAAAGCACACAAAACACCGTTTTCAAGTTTTTAAATTGTCATATTCATGTTTCTGTCGTGTATAATAGCTAATGTTGGTGAAAGCAAGATAAAAATGCAGTTTTAAGCGTGCAAAAGCATACAAAACACCGTTTTCAAGTATTTAAACTGTCATATTCATGTATATGTCGTGTGTAATGGCTTATGTTTGCAAAATCAAGATAAAAAAACTGTTTTCAGCTTGCAAAAACATACAAAATGCTGTTTTCAAGTATTTAAACTGTCTTATTCATGTTTCTGTCGTGTATAATAGCTATTGTTGGTGAAAGCAAGATAAAAATGCTGTTTTATGCATGCAAAAGCATACAAAACAACGTTTTCAAGTTTTTAAACTGTCATATTCATGTTTCTGTCGTGTATAATAGCTAATGTTGGTGAAAGTAAGATAAAAATGCTGTTTTAAGCGTGCAAAATCATACAAAACACCGTTTTCAAGTATTTAAACTGTCATATTTATGTATATGTCGTGTGTAATGGCTTATGTTTGCAAAATCATGATAAAATAGCTGTTTTCAGCTTGCAAAAACATACAAAATGCTGTTTTTAAGTATTTACACTGTCTTATTCATGTTTCCGTCGTGTATAATAGCTAATGTTGGTGAAAGCAAGATAAAAATGCTGTTTTAAGCATGCAAAAACATACAAAACACCGTTTTCAAGTATTTAAACTGTCATATTTATGTATATGTCGTGTGTAATGGCTTATGTTTGCAAAATCATGATAAAATAGCTGTTTTCAGCTTGCAAAAACATACAAAATGCTGTTTTCAAGTATTTAAACTGTCATATTCATTTTTCTGTCAAGTATAATAGCTAATGTTGGTTAAAGCAAGATAAAAATGCTGTTTTAAGCATGCAAAAGCATACAAAACACCGTTTTAGTATTTAAACTCTTATATTCATGTAAAAGTCGTGTGTAATGGCTTATGTTTGCAAAATCAAGATAAAATAGCTGTTTTCAGGTTGCAAAAACATACAAACTGCTGTTTTCAAGTATTTAAACTGTCATATTCATGTTTCTGTCGTGTATAATAGCTAATGTTGGTGAAAGCAAGATAAAAATGCTGTTTTAAGCAAGCAAAAGCATACAAAACAGCGTTTTCAAGTATTTAAACTGTCCTATTCATGTATATGACGTGTGTAATGGCTTATGTTTGCATAATCAACATAAAATAGCTGTTTTCAGCTTGCAAAAACATACAAAATGCTGTTTTCAAGTATTTAAACTGTCATATTCATGTTTCTGTCGTGTATATTAGCTAATGTTGGTAAAAGCAAGATAAAAATGCTGTTTTAAGCTTGCAAAAGCATACAAAACAGCGTTTTTAAGTATTTAAACTGTCCTATTCATGTATATGTCGTGTGTAATGGCTTATGTTTGCAAAATCAACATAAAATAGCTGTTTTCAGCTTGCAAAAACATACAAAATGCTGTTTTCAAGTATTTAAACTGTCATATTTATGTTTCTGTCTTGTATATTAGCTAATGTTGGTAAAAGCAAGATAAAAATGCTGTTTTAAGCATGCAAAAGTATACAAAACACCGTTTTCAAGTATTTAAACTGTCATATTCATGTTTCTGTCGTGTATAATAGCTAATGTTGGTGAAAGCAAGATAAAAATTCTGTTTTAAGCATGCAAAAGCATACAAAATACCGTTTTCAAGTATTTAAACTGTCATATTCATGTTTCTATCGTGTATAATAGATAATGTTGGTGAAAGCAAGATAAAAATACTGTTTTAAGCATGCAAAAGCATACAAAACACCGTTTTCAAGTATATAAACTGTCATATTCATGTATATGTCGTGTGTAATGGCTTATGTTTGCAAAATCAAGATAAAATAGCTATTTTCAGTTTGCAAAAACATACAAAATGCTGTTTTCAAGTATTTAAACTGTCATATTTATGTTTCTGTCGTGTATAATAGCTAATGTTGGTTAAAGCAAGATAAAAATGCTGTTTTAAGCATGCAAAAGCATACGAAACACCGTTTTCAAGTATTTAAACTGTCATATTCATGTATATGTCGTATGTAATGGCATATGTTTGCAAAATCAAGATAAAATAGCTGTTTTCAGCTTCCAAAACATACAAAATTCTGTTTTCAAGTATTTAAACTGTCATATTCATGTTTCTGTCGTGTATAATAGCTAATGTTGGTGAAAGCAATATAAAAATGCTGTATTATGCATGCAAAAGCATACAAAACACCGTTTTTAAGTATTTAAACTGTCATATTAATGTATATGTCGTGTGTAATGGCTTATGTTTGCATAATCAACATAAAATAGCTGTTTTCAGCTTGCAAAAACATACAAAATGCTGTTTTCAAGTATTTAAACTGTCATATTCATATTTCTGTCGTGTATATTAGCTAATGTTGGTGAAAGCAAGATAAAAATGCTGTTTTAAGCATGCAAAAGCATACAAAACACCGTTTTAGTATTTAAACTCTTATATTCATGTAAAAGTCGTGTGTAATGGCTTATGTTTGCAAAATCAAGATAAAATAGCTGTTTTCAGGTTGCAAAAACATACAAACTGCTGTTTTCAAGTATTTAAACTGTCATATTCATGTTTCTGTCATGTATAATAGCTAATGTTGGTGAAAGCAAGATAAAAATGCTGTTTTAAGCAAGCAAAAGCACACAAAACAGCGTTTTCAAGTATTTAAACTGTCCTATTCATGTATATGACGTGTGTAATGGCTTATGTTTGCATAATCAACATAAAATAGCTGTTTTCAGCTTGCAAAAACATACAAAATGCTGTTTTCAAGTATTTAAACTGTCATATTCATGTTTCTGTCTTGTATATTAGCTAATGTTGGTAAAAGCAAGATAAAAATGCTGTTTTAAGCATGCAAAAGTATACAAAACACCGTTTTCAAGTATTTAAACTGTCATATTCATGTTTCTGTCGTGTATAATAGCTAATGTTGGTGAAAGCAAGATAAAAATTCTGTTTTAAGCATGCAAAAGCATACAAAATACCGTTTTCAAGTATTTAAACTGTCATATTCATGTTTCTATCGTGTATAATAGATAATGTTGGTGAAAGCAAGATAAAAATACTGTTTTAAGCATGCAAAAGCATACAAAACACCGTTTTCAAGTATATAAACTGTCATATTCATGTATATGTCGTGTGTAATGGCTTATGTTTGCAAAATCAAGATAAAATAGCTATTTTCAGTTTGCAAAAACATACAAAATGCTGTTTTCAAGTATTTAAACTGTCATATTCATGTTTCTGTCGTGTATAATAGCTAATGTTGGTGAAAGCAAGATAAAAATGCTGTTTTAAGCAAGCAAAAGCATACAAAAAACTATTTTCAAGTATTTAAACTGTCATATTAATGTATATGTCGTGTGTAATGGCTTATGGTTGCAAAATCAAGATAAAATTGCTGTTTTCAGCTTGCTAAAACATACAAAATGCTGTTTTCAAGTATTTAAACTGTCATATTCATGTTTCTGTCGTGTATAATAGCTAATGTTAGTGAAAGCAAGATAAAAATTCTGTTTTAAGCATGCAAAAGCATACAAAACACCGTTTTAAAGTATTTAAACTGTCATATTCATATTTCTGTCGTGTATAATAGCTAATGTTGGTGAAAGCAAGATAAAAATGCTGTTTTAAGCATGCAAAAGCATACAAAACACCGTTTTCAAGTATTTAAACTGTCGTATTTATGTATATGTCGTGTGTAATGGCTTATATTTGCAAAATCAAGATAAAATAGCTGTTTTCAGCTTGCAAAAACATACAAAATGCTGTTTTCATGTATTTAAACTGTCATATTCATGTTTCTGTCGTGTATATAGGTAATGCTGGTGAAAGCAAGATAAAAATGCTGTTTTAAGCAAGCAAAATCATACAAAACACCGTTTTTAAGTATTTAAACGGTCATATTCATGTATATGCCGTGTGTAATGGCTTATGTTTGCAAAATCAAGATAAAATAGCTGTTTTCAGCTTGCAAAAACATACAAAATGCTGTTTTCAAGTATTTAAACTGTCATATTCATGTTTCTGTCGTGTATAATAGCTAATGTTGGTGAAAGCAAGATAAAAATGCTGTTTAAAGCATGCAAAAAACACCATTTTCAAGTATTTAAACTGTCATATTCATGTTTCTGTCGTGTATAATAGCTAATGTTTTTGAAAGCAATATAAAAATGCTGTTTTAAACATGCAAAAGCATACAAAACACCGTTTTCAAGTATTTAAACTGTCATATTCATGTATATGTCGTGTGTAATGGATTATGTTTGCAAAATCAAGATAAAAAAGCTGTTTTCAGCTTGCAAAAACATACAAAATGCTGTTTTCAAGTACATAAACTGTCATATTCATGTTTCTGTCGTACATAATAGCTAATGTTGGTGAAAGCATGATAAAAATGCTGTTTTAAGCAAGCAAAACCATAAAAACACCGTTTTCAAGTATTTAAACTGTCATATTCATGTATATGTCGTGTGTAATGGCTTATGTTTGCAAAATCAAGATAAAATAGCTGTTTTCAGCTTGAAAAAACATACAAAATGCTGTTTTCAAGTATTTAAACTGTCATATTCATGTTTCTGTCGTATATAATAGCTAATGTTGGTGAAAGCAAGATAAAAATGCTGTTTTAAGCAAGCAAAAGCATAAAAACACCGTTTTCAAGTATTTAAACTGTCATATTTATGTATATGTCGTGTGTAATGGCTTATGTTTGCAAAATCAAGATAAAATAGCTGTTTTCAGCTTGCAAAAACATACAAAATGCTGTTTTCAAGTATTTAAACTGTCATATTCATGTTTCTGTCGTGTATAATAGCTAATGTTGGTAAAAGCAAGATAAAAATGCTGTTTTAATAATGCAAAAGCACACTAAACACCGTTTTCAAGTTTTCAAATTGTCATATTCATGTTTCTGTCGTGTATAATAGCTAATTTTGGTGAAAGCAAGATAAAAATGCAGTTTTAAGCGTGCAAAAGCATACAAAACACCGTATTCAAGTATTTAAACTGTCATATTCATGTATATGTCGTGTGTAATGGCTTATGTTTGCAAAATCAAGTTAAAAAAACTGTTTTTAGCTTGCAAAAACATACAAAATGCTGTTTTCAAGTATTTAAACTGTCTTATTCATGTTTCTGTCGTGTATAATAGCTATTGTTGGTGAAAGCAAGATAAAAATGCTGTTTTATGCATGCAAAAGCATACAAAACAACGTTTTCAAGTTTTTAAACTGTCATATTCAGGTTTCTGTCGTGTATAATAGCTAATGTTGGTGAAAGTAAGATAAAAATGCTGTTTTAAGCGTGCAAAATCATACAAAACACCGTTTTCAAGTATTTAAACTGTCATATTTATGTATATGTCGTGTGTAATGGCTTATGTTTGCAAAATCAAGATAAAATAGCTGTTTTCAGCTTGCAAAAACATACAAAATGCTGTTTTTAAGTATTTACACTGTCTTATTCATGTTTCCGTCGTGTATAATAGCTAATGTTGATGAAAGCAAGATAAAAATGCTGTTTTTAGCATACAAAAGCATACAAAACACCGTTTTCAAGTATTTAAACTGTCATATTCATATATATGTCGTGTGTAATGTTTTATGTTTGCAAAATCAAGATAAAATAGCTGTTTTCAGCTTGCAAAAACATACAAAATGCTGTTTTCAAGTATTTAAACTGTCATATTCATGTTTCTGTCATGTATAATAGCTAATGTTGGTGAAAGCAAGATAAAAATGCTGTTTTAAGCATGCAAAAACATACAAAACACCGTTTTCAAGTATTTAAACTGTCATATTCATGTATATGTCGTGTGTAATGGCTTATGTTTTGCAAAATTAAGATAAAATAGCTGTTCTCAGCTTGAAAAAACATACAAAATGCTGTTTTCAAGTATTTAAACTGTCATATTCATTTTTCTGTCAAGTATAATAGCTAATGTTGGTGAAAGCAAGAAAAAAATGCTGTTTTAAGCTTGCAAAAGCATACAAAACAGCGTTTTTAAGTATTTAAACTGTCCTATTCATGTATATGTCGTGTGTAATGGCTTATGTTTGCAAAATCAACATAAAATAGCTGTTTTCAGCTTGCAAAAACATACAAAATGCTGTTTTCAAATATTTAAACTGTCATATTCATATTTCTGTCGTGTATATTAGCTAATGTTGGTGAAAGCAAGATACAAATGCTGTTTTTAGCATGCAAAAGCATACAAAACACCGTTTTAGTATTTAAACTCTTATATTCATGTAAAAGTCGTGTGTAATGGCTTATGTTTGCAAAATCAAGATAAAATAGCTGTTTTCAGGTTGCAAAAACATACAAACTGCTGTTTTCAAGTATTTAAACTGTCATATTCATGTTTCTGTCGTGTATAATAGCTAATGTTGGTGAAAGCAAGATAAAAATGCTGTTTTAAGCAAGCAAAAGCATACAAAACAGTGTTTTCAAGTATTTAAACTGTCCTATTCATGTATATGACGTGTGTAATGGCTTATGTTTGAATAATCAACATAAAATAGCTGTTTTCAGCTTGCAAAAACATACAAAATGCTGTTTTCAAGTATTTAAACTGTCATATTCATGTTTCTGTCGTGTATATTAGCTAATGTTGGTAAAAGCAAGATAAAAATGCTGTTTTAGGCTTGCAAAAGCATACAAAACAGCGTTTTTAAGTATTTAAACTGTCCTATTCATGTATATGTCGTGTGTAATGGCTTATGTTTGCAAAATCAACATAAAATAGCTGTTTTCAGCTTGCAAAAATATACAAAATGCTGTTTTCAAGTATTTAAACTGTCATATTCATATTTCTGTCGTGTATATTAGCTAATGTTTGTGAAAGCAAGATACAAATGCTGTTTTAAGCATGCAAAAGCATACAAAACACCGTTTTAGTATTTAAACTCTTATATTCATGTAAAAGTCGTGTGTAATGGCTTATGTTTGCAAAATCAAGATAAAATAGCTGTTTTCAGGTTGCAAAAACATACAAACTGCTGTTTTCAAGTATTTAAACTGTCATATTCATGTTTCTGTCGTGTATAATAGCTAATGTTGGTGAAAGCAAGATAAAAATTCTGTTTTAAGCATGCAAAAGCATACAAAATACCGTTTTCAAGTATTTAAACTGTCATATTCATGTTTCTATCGTGTATAATAGATAATGTTGGTGAAAGCAAGATAAAAATACTGTTTTAAGCATGCAAAAGCATACAAAACATCATTTTCAAGTAAATAAACTGTCATATTCATGTATATGTCGTGTGTAATGGCTTCTGTTTGCAAAATCAAGATAAAATAGCTGTTTTCAGTTTGCAAAAACATACAAAATGCTGTTTTCAAGTATTTAAACTGTCATATTCATGTTTCTGTCGTGTATAATAGCTAATGTTGGTGAAAGCAAGATAAAAATGCTGTTTTAAGCAAGCAAAAGCATACAAAAAACTGTTTTCAAGTATTTAAACTGTCATATTCATGTATATGTCGTGTGTAATGGCTTATGGTTGCAAAATCAAGATAAAATTGCTGTTTTCAGCTTGCAAAAACATACAAAATGCTGTTTTCAAGTATTTAAACTGTCATATTCATGTTTCTGTCGTGTATAATAGCTAATGTTGGTGAAAGCAAGATAAAAATGCTGTTTTAAGCATGCAAAAGCATACAAAACACCGTTTTAAAGTATTTAAACTGTCATATTCATATTTCTGTCGTGTATAATAGCTAATGTTGGTGAAAGCAAGATAAAAATGCTGTTTTAAGCATGCAAAATCATACAAAACACCGTTTTCAAGTATTTAAACGGTCATATTCATGTATATGCCGTGTGTAATGGCTTATGTTTGCAAAATCAAGATAAAATAGCTGTTTTCAGCTTGCAAAAACATACAAAATGCTGTTTTCAAGTATTTAAACTGTCATATTCATGTTTCTGTCGTGTATAATAGCTAATGTTGGTGAAAGCAAGATAAAAATGCTGTTTAAAGCATGCAAAAAACACCAATTTCAAGTATTTAAACTGTCATATTCATGTTTCTGTCGTGTATAATAGCTAATGTTTTTGAAAGCAATATAAAAATGCTGTTTTAAACATGCAAAAGCATACAAAACACCGTTTTCAAGTATTTAAACTGTCATATTCATGTATATGTCGTGTGTAATGGCTTATGTTTGCAAAATCAAGATAAAAAAGCTGTTTTCAGCTTGCAAAAACATACAAAATGCTGTTTTCAAGTATATAAACTGTCATATTCATGTTTCTGTCGTACATAATAGCTAATGTTGGTGAAAGCATGATAAAAATGCTGTTTTAAGCAAGCAAAACCATAAAAACACCGTTTTCAAGTATTTAAACTGTCATATTCATGTATATGTCGTGTGTAATGGCTTATGTTTGCAAAATCAAGATAAAATAGCTGTTTTCAGCTTGAAAAAACATACAAAATGCTGTTTTCAAGTATTTAAACTGTCATATTCATGTTTCTGTCAAGTATAATAGCTAATGTTGGTGAAAGCAAGATAAAAATGCTGTTTTAAGCTTGCAAAAGCATACAAAACAGCGTTTTCAAGTATTTAAACTGTCCTATTCATGTATATGTCGTGAGTAATGGCTTATGTTTGCAAAATCAACATAAAATAGCTGTTTTCAGCTTGCAAAAACATACAAAATGCTGTTTTCAAGTATTTAAACTGTCATATTCATATTTCTGTCGTGTATATTAGCTAATGTTGGTGAAAGCAAGATACAAATGCTGTTTTAAGCATGCAAAAGCATACAAAACACCGTTTTAGTATTTAAACTCTTATATTCATGTAAAAGTCGTGTGTAATGGCTTATGTTTGCAAAATCAAGATAAAATAGCTGTTTTCAGGTTGCAAAAACATACAAACTGCTGTTTTCAAGTATTTAAACTGTCATATTCATGTTTCTGTCGTGTATAATAGCTAATGTTGGTGAAAGCAAGATAAAAATGCTGTTTTAAGCATGCAAAAGAATACAAAACAGCGTTTTCAAGTATTTAAACTGTCCTATTCATGTATATGACGTGTGTAATGGCTTATGTTTGCATAATCAACATAAAATAGCTGTTTTCAGCTTGCAAAAACATACAAGATGCTGTTTTCAAGTATTTAAACTGTCATATTCATGTTTCTGTCGTGTATATTAGCTAATGTTGGTAAAAGCAAGATAAAAATGCTGTTTTAAGCATGCAAAAGTATACAAAACACCATTTTCAAGTATTTAAACTGTCATATTCATGTTTCTGTCGTGTATAATAGCTAATGTTGGTAAAAGCAAGATAAAAATGCTGTTTTAAGCAGGCAAAAGCATACAAAACACCGTTTTCAAGTATTTAAACTGTCATATTCATGTTTCTATCGTGTATAATAGCTAATGTTGGTGAAAGCAAGATAAAAATGCTGTTTTAAGCAAGCAAAAGCATACAAAAAACTGTTTTAAAGTATTTAAACTGTCATATTCATGTATATGTCGTGTGTAATGGCTTATGGTTGCAAAATCAAGATAAAATTGCTGTTTTCAGCTTGCAAAAACATACAAAATGCTGTTTTCAAGTATTTAAACTGTCATATTCATGTTTCTGTCGTGTATATTAGCTAATGTTGGTAAAAGCAAGATAAAAATGCTGTTTTAAGCATGCAAAAGTATACAAAACACCATTTTCAAGTATTTAAACTGTCATATTCATGTTTCTGTCGTGTATAATAGCTAATGTTGGTGAAAGCAAGATAAAAATGCTGTTTTAAGCAAGCAAAAGCATACAAAAAACTGTTTTCAAGTATTTAAACTGTCATATTCATGTATATGTCGTGTGTAATGGCTTATGGTTGCAAAATCAAGATAAAATTGCTGTTTTCAGCTTGCAAAAACATACAAAATGCTGTTTTCAAGTATTTAAACTGTCATATTCATGTTTCTGTCGTGTATAATAGCTAATGTTGGTGAAAGCAAGATAAAAATGCTGTTTTAAGCATGCAAAAGCATACAAAACACCGTTTTAAAGTATTTAAACTGTCATATTCATATTTCTGTCGTGTATAATAGCTAATGTTGGTGAAAGCAAGATAAAAATGCTGTTTTAAGCATGCAAAATCATACAAAACACCGTTTTCAAGTATTTAAACGGTCATATTCATGTATATGCCGTGTGTAATGGCTTATGTTTGCAAAATCAAGATAAAATAGCTGTTTTCAGCTTGCAAAAACATACAAAATGCTGTTTTCAAGTATTTAAACTGTCATATTCATGTTTCTGTCGTGTATAATAGCTAATGTTGGTGAAAGCAAGATAAAAATGCTGTTTAAAGCATGCAAAAAACACCAATTTCAAGTATTTAAACTGTCATATTCATGTTTCTGTCGTGTATAATAGCTAATGTTTTTGAAAGCAATATAAAAATGCTGTTTTAAACATGCAAAAGCATACAAAACACCGTTTTCAAGTATTTAAACTGTCATATTCATGTATATGTCGTGTGTAATGGCTTATGTTTGCAAAATCAAGATAAAAAAGCTGTTTTCAGCTTGTAAAAACATACAAAATGCTGTTTTCAAGTATATAAACTGTCATATTCATGTTTCTGTCGTACATAATAGCTAATGTTGGTGAAAGCATGATAAAAATGCTGTTTTAAGCAAGCAAAACCATAAAAACACCGTTTTCAAGTATTTAAACTGTCATATTCATGTATATGTCGTGTGTAATGGCTTATGTTTGCAAAATCAAGATAAAATAGCTGTTTTCAGCTTGAAAAAACATACAAAATGCTGTTTTCAAGTATTTAAACTGTCATATTCATGTTTCTGTCAAGTATAATAGCTAATGTTGGTGAAAGCAAGATAAAAATGCTGTTTTAAGCTTGCAAAAGCATACAAAACAGCGTTTTCAAGTATTTAAACTGTCCTATTCATGTATATGTCGTGAGTAATGGCTTATGTTTGCAAAATCAACATAAAATAGCTGTTTTCAGCTTGCAAAAACATACAAAATGCTGTTTTCAAGTATTTAAACTGTCATATTCATATTTCTGTCGTGTATATTAGCTAATGTTGGTGAAAGCAAGATACAAATGCTGTTTTAAGCATGCAAAAGCATACAAAACACCGTTTTAGTATTTAAACTCTTATATTCATGTAAAAGTCGTGTGTAATGGCTTATGTTTGCAAAATCAAGATAAAATAGCTGTTTTCAGGTTGCAAAAACATACAAACTGCTGTTTTCAAGTATTTAAACTGTCATATTCATGTTTCTGTCGTGTATAATAGCTAATGTTGGTGAAAGCAAGATAAAAATGCTGTTTTAAGCATGCAAAAGAATACAAAACAGCGTTTTCAAGTATTTAAACTGTCCTATTCATGTATATGACGTGTGTAATGGCTTATGTTTGCATAATCAACATAAAATAGCTGTTTTCAGCTTGCAAAAACATACAAAATGCTGTTTTCAAGTATTTAAACTGTCATATTCATGTTTCTGTCGTGTATATTAGCTAATGTTGGTAAAAGCAAGATAAAAATGCTGTTTTAAGCATGCAAAAGTATACAAAACACCATTTTCAAGTATTTAAACTGTCATATTCATGTTTCTGTCGTGTATAATAGCTAATGTTGGTAAAAGCAAGATAAAAATGCTGTTTTAAGCAGGCAAAAGCATACAAAACACCGTTTTCAAGTATTTAAACTGTCATATTCATGTTTCTATCGTGTATAATAGATGATGTTGGTGAAAGCAAGATAAAAATGCTGTTTTAAGCATGCAAAAGCATACAAAACACCGTTTTCAAGTATATAAACTGTCATATTCATGTATATGTCGTGTGTAATGGCTTATGTTTGCAAAATCAAGATAAAATAGCTGTTTTCAGTTTGCAAAATCATACAAAATGCTGTTTTCAAGTATTTAAACTGTCATATTCATGTTTCTGTCGTGTGTAATAGCTAATGTTGGTGAAAGCAAGATAAAAATGCTGTTTTAAGCATGCAAAAGCATACAAAACACCGTTTTCAAGTATTTAAACTGTCATATTCATGTATATGTCCTGTGTAATGGCTTATTTTTGCAAAATCAAGATAAAATAGCTGTTTTCAGCTTGCAAAAACATACAAAATGCTGTATTTAAGTAATTAAACTGTCATATTCATGTTTTTGTCGTGTATAATAGCTAATGTTGGTGAAAGCAAGATAAAAATGCTGTTTTAAGCATGCAAAAGCATACAAAACACCGTTTTCAAGTATTTAAACTGTCATATTCATGTATATGTCGTGTGTAATGGCTTATGTTTAAACTGACATATTCATGTATATGTCGTGTGTAATGGCTTATGTTTGCAAAATCTAGATAAAATAGCTGTTCTCAGCATGCAAAAACATACAAAATGTTGTTTTCAAGATATTTAATTGACATATTCATATTTCTGTCGTGTATAATAGCTAATGTTGGTGAAAGCAAGATAAAAATGCTGTTTTGAGCATACAAAAGCATACATAACACCGTTTTCAAGTATTTAAACTGTCATATTCATGTATATGTCGTGTGTAATGGCTTATGTTTGCAAAATCAAGATAAAATAGCTGTTATCAGCTTACAAAAACATACAAAATGCTGTTTTCAAGTATTTAAACTGTCATATTCATGTATATGTCGTGTGTAATGGCTTATGTTTGCAAAATCTAGATAAAAAAACTGTTCTCAGCATGCAAAAACATACAAAATGCTGTTTTCAAGTATTTAAATTGTCATATTCATATTTCTGTCGTGTATAATAGCTAATGTTGTTGAAAGCAAGATAAAAATGCTGTTTTAAGCATGCAAAAGCATACATAACACCGTTTTCAAGTATTTAAACTGTCCTATTCATGTATATGTCGTGTGTAATGGCTTATGTTTGCAAACTCAAGATAAAATAGCTGTTTTCAGCTTGCAAAAACATACAAAATGCTGTTTTCAAGTATTTAAATTGTCATATTCATGTTTCTGTCGTGTATAATATCTAATGTTGGTAAAAGCAATATAAAAATTCTGTTTTAAGCATGTAAAAGCATACAAAACACCGTTTTCAAGTATTTAAACTGTCATATTCATGTTTCTGTCGTGTATAATAGCTAATGTTGGTGAAAGCAAGATAAAAATGCTGTTTTAAGCATGCAAAAGCATACAAAACACCGTTTTCAAGTATTTAAACTGTCATATTCATGTATATGTCGTGTGTAATGGCTTATGTTTGCAAAATCAAGATAAAATAGCTGTTTTTAGCTTGCAAAAACATACAAAATGCTGTTTTCAAGTATTTAAACTTTCATATTCATGTTTCTGTCGTGTATAATAGCTAATGTTGGTGAAAGCAAGATAAAAATGCAGTTTTAAGCATGCAAAAACAAACAAAACACCGTTTTTAAGTATTTAAACTGCCATATTCATGTAAATGTCGTGTGTAATGGCTTATGTTTGAAAAATCAAGATAAAGTAGCTGTTATCAGCTTGCAAAAACATACAAAATGCTGTTTTCAAGTATTTGAACTGTCATATTCATGTAAATGTCGTGTGTAATGGCTTATGTTTGCAAAATCATGATAAAATAGCTGTTTTCAGCTTGCAAAAACATACAAAATGCTGTCTTCAAGTATTTAAACTGGCATATTCATGTTTCTGTCGTGTATAATAGCTAATGTTGGTGAAAGCAAGATAAAAATGCTGTTTTAAGCATGCAAAAGCATACAAAACACCGTTTTCAAGTATTTAAACTGTCATATTCATGTATATGTCGTGTGTAATGGCTTATGTTTGCAAAATCAAGATAAAATAGCTGTTTTCAGCTTGCAAAAACTTACAAAATGCTGTTTTCAAGTATATACACTGTCTTATTCATGTTTCTGTCGTGTATAATAGCTAATGTTGATGAAAGCAAGATAAAAATGCTGTTTTAAGCAAACAAAAGCATACAAAACACCGTTTTCAAGTACTTAAACTGTCATATTCATGTATGTGTCGTGTGTAATGGCTTATGTTTGCAAAATCAAGATAAAATAGCTGTTATCAGGTTGCAAAAACTTACAAAATGCTATTCTCAAGTATTTAAATTGTCATATTCATGTTTCTGTCGTGTATAATAGCTAATGTTGGTGAAAGCAAGATAAAAATGCAGTTTTAAGCATGCAAAAGCAAACAAAACACCGTTTTTAAGTATTTAAACTGCCATATTCATGTATATGTCGTGTGTAATGGCTCATGTTTGAAAAATCAAGATAAAGTAGCTGTTATCAGCTTGCAAAAACATACAAAATGCTGTTTTCAAGTATTTAAACTGTCATATTCGTGTATATGTCGTGTGTAATGGTTTATGTTTGCAAAATCAAGATGAAATAGCTGTTTTCAGCTTGCAAAAACATACAAAATGCTGTCTTCAAGTATTTAAACTGTCATATTCATGTTTCTGTCGTGTATAATAGCTAATGTTGGTGAAAGCAAGATAAAAATGCTGATTTAAGCATGCAAGAGCATAAAAAACACCGATTCAAGTATTTAAACTGTCATATTTATGTATATGTCGCGTGTAATGGCTTATGTTGCAAAATCAAGATAAAATAGCTGTTTTCAGCTTGCAAAAACATACAAAATGCTGTCTTCAAGTATTTAAACTGTCATATTCATGTTTCTGTCGTGTATAATAGCTAATGTTGGTGAAAGCAAGATAAAAATGCTGTTTTAAGCATGCAAAAGCAAACGAAACACCGTTTTTAAGTATTTAAACTGTCATATTCATTTATATGTCGTGTGTAATGGCTTATGTTGCAAAATCAAGATAAAATAGCTGTTTTCAGCTTGCAAAAACATACAAAATGCTGTTTTCAGGTATTTAAATTGTCATATTCATGTTTCTTTCGTGTATAATAGCTATTGTTGGTGAATCAAAGATAAAAATGCTGTTTTAAGCATGCAAAAGCATACAATACACCGTTTTCAAGTATTTAAACTGTTATATTCATGTATATGTCGTGTGTTATGGCTTATGTTTGCAAAATCAAGATAAAATAACTGTTTTCAGGTTGCAAAAACATACAAAATTCTGTTTTCAAGTATTTAAACTGTCATATTCTGTCGTGTATAATAGCTAATGTTTGCAAAATCAAGATAAAATAGCTGTTTTCAGCTTGCAAAAACTTACAAAATGCTGTTTTCAAGTATTTAAACTGTCATATTCATGTTTCTGTCGTGTATAATAGCTAATGTTGGTGAAAGCAAGATAAAAATGCTATTTTAAGCATGCAAAAGCATACAAAACACCGTTTTCAAGTATTTAAACTGTCATATTCATGTATATGTCGTGTGTAATTGCTTATGTTTGCAAAATCAAGATAAAATAACTGTTTTCAGCTTGCAAAAACATACAAAATGCTGTTTTCAAGTATTTAAACAGTCATATTCATGTTTCTGTCGTGTATAATAGCTAATGTTGGTAAAAGCAAGATAAAAATGCTGTTTTAAGCATGCAAAAGCATACAAAACACAGTTTTCAAGTTTTTAAACTGTCATATCCATGTTTCTGTCGTGTATAATAGCTAATGTTGGAGAAAGTAAGATAGAAATGCTGTTTTAAGCGTGCAAAAGCATACAAAACACCGTTTTCAAGTATTTAAACTATCATATTCATGTATATGTCGTGTGTAATGGTTTATGTTTGCAAAATCAAGATAAAATAGCTGTTTTCAGCTTGCAAAAACATACAAAATGCTGTTTTCAAGTATATAAACTGTCATATTCATGTTTCTGTCGTGTATAATAGCTAATGTTGGTAAAAGCAAGATAAAAATGCTGTTTTAAGCATGCAAAAGCATACAAAACACCGTTTTCAAGTGTTTAAACTGTCATACTCATGTTTCTGTCGTGTATAATAGCTAATGTTGGTGAAAGCAAGATAAAAATGCTGTTTTAAGCATCAAAAGCATACAAAACACCGTTTTCAAGTATTTAAACTGTCATATTCATGTATACGTCGTGTGTAATGGCTTATGTTTGCAAAATCAAGATAAAATAGCTGTTTTCAGCTTGCAAAAACATACAAAATGCTGTTTTCAAGTATTTAAACTGTCATATTCATGTTTCTGTCGTGTATAATAGCTAATGTTGGTGAAAGCAAGATAAAAATGCTGTTTTAAGCATGCAAAAGCATACAAAACACCGTTTTCAAGTATTTAAACTGTCATATTCATGTTTCTGTCGTGTATAATAGCTAATGTTGGTGAAAACAAGATAAAAATGCTGTTTTAAGCATGCAGAAGCATACAAAACACCGTTTTCAAGAATTTAAACTGTCATATTCATGTTTCTGTCGTGTATAATAGCTAGTGTTGGTGAAAGCAAGATAAAAATGCTGTTTTAAGCATGCAAAAGCATACAAAACACCGTTTTCAAGTATTTAAACAGTCATATTCATGTTTCTGTCGTGTATAATAGCTAATGTTTGCAAAATCAAGATAAAATAGCTGTTTTCAGCTTGCAAAAACATACAAAACACCGTTTTCAAGAATTTAAACTGTCATATTCATGTTTCTGTCGTGTATAATAGCTAGTGTTGGTGAAAGCAAGATAAAAATGCTGTTTTAAGCATGCAAAAGCATACAAAACACCGTTTTCAAGTATTTAAACAGTCATATTCATGTTTCTGTCGTGTATAATAGCTAATGTTTGCAAAATCAAGATAAAATAGCTGTTTTCAACTTGCAAAAACATACAAAATGCTGTTTTCAAGTATTTAAACTGTCATATTTATGTTTCTGTCAAGTATAATAGCAAATGTTGGTGAAAGCAAGATAAAAATGCTGTTTTAAGCATGCAAAAGCATACAAAACATCGTTTTCAAGTATATAAACTGTCATATTCATGTATATGTCGTGTGTAATGGCTTATGTTTGCAAAATCAAGATAAAATAGCTGTTTTCAGCTTGCAAAAACATACAAAATGCTGTTTTCAAGTATTTAAACTGTCATATTCATGTTTCTGTCGTGTATAATAGGTAATGTTGGTGAAAGCAAGATAAAAATGCTGTTTTAAGCAAGCAAAAGCATACAAAACACCGTTTTCAAGTATTTAAACGGTAATATTCATGTATATGCCGTGTGTAATGGCTTATGTTTGCAAAATCAAGACAAAATAGCTGTTTTCAGCTTGCAAAAACATACAAAATGCTGTTTTCAAGTATTTAAACTGTCATATTCATGTTTCTGTCGTGTATAATAGCTAATGTTGGTGAAAGCAAGATAAAAATGCTGTTTAAAGCATTCAAAAGCATACAAAACACCATTTTCAAGTATTTAAACTGTCATATTCATGTTTCGGTTGTGTATAATAGCTAATGTTTTTGAAAGCAATATAAAAATGCTGTTTTAAGCATGCAAAAGCATACAAAACACCGTTTTCAAGTATTTAAACTGTCATATTGATGTATATGTCGTGTGTAATGGCTTATGTTTGCAAAATTAAGATAAAATAGCTATTTCAGCTTGCAAAAACATACAAAATGCTGTTTTCAAGTATGTAAACTGTCATATTCATGTTTCTGTCATGTATATTAGCTAATGTTGGTGAAAGCAAGATAAAAATGCTGTTTTAAGCATGCAAAAGCATACAAAACACCGTTTTCAAGTATTTAAACTGTCGTATTCATGTATATGTCGTGTGCAATGGCTTATATTTGCAAAATCAAGATAAAATAGCTGTTTTCAGCTTGCAAAAACATACAAAATGCTGTTTTCAAGTATTTAAACTGTCATATTCATGTTTCTGTCGTGTATAATAGGTAATGTTGGTAAAAGCAAGATAAAAATGCTGTTTTAAGCAAGCAAAAGCATACAAAACACCGTTTTCAAGTATTTAAACGGTCATATTCATGTATATGCTGTGTGTAATGGCTTATGTTTGCAAAATCAAGATAAAATAGCTGTTTTCAGCTTGCAAAAACATACAAAATGCTATTTTCAAGTATTTAAACTTTCATATTCATGTTTCTGTTGTGTATAATAGCTAATGTTGGTGAAAGCAAGATAAAATGCTGTTTAAAGCATGCAAAAGCATACAAAACACCATTTTCAAGTATTTAAACTGTCATATTCATGTTTCTGTCGTGTATAATAGCTTATGTTTTTGAAAGCAATATAAAAATGCTGTTTTAAGCATGCAAAAGCATACAAAACACCGTTTTCAAATATTTAAACTGTCATATTTATGTATATGTCGTGTGTAATGGCTTATGTTTGCAAAATCGATATAAAATAGCTGTTTTCAGCTT
Organism: Poecilus cupreus; assembly: GCA_963942605.1. Classification (NCBI taxonomy): domain Eukaryota; kingdom Metazoa; phylum Arthropoda; class Insecta; order Coleoptera; family Carabidae; genus Poecilus; species Poecilus cupreus. The sequence continues at coordinate 109,849 of CAWWDY010000325.1, forward strand.
GCAAAAACATACAAAATGCTGTTTTCAAGTATTTAAACTGTCATATTCATGTTTCTGTCGTATATAATAGCTAATGTTGGTGAAAGCAAGATAAAAATGCTGTTTTAAGCAAGCAAAAGCATAAAAACACCGTTTTCAAGTATTTAAACTGTCATATTTACGTATATGTCGTGTGTAATGGCTTATGTTTGCAAAATCAAGATAAAATAGCTGTTTTCAGCTTGCAAAAACATACAAAATGCTGTTTTCAAGTATATAAACTGTCATATTCATGTTTCTGTCGTGTATAATAGCTAATGTTGGTGAAAGCAAGATAAAAATGCTGTTTTAAGCATGCAAAAGCATACAAAACACCGTTTTCAAGTATTTAAACTGTCATATTCATGTTTCTGTCGTGTATAATAGCTAATGTTGGTGAAAGCAAGATAAAAATGCTGTTTTAAGCATCAAAAGCATACAAAACACCGTTTTCAAGTATTTAAACTGTCATATTCATGTATACGTCGTGTGTAATGGCTTATGTTTGCAAAATCAAGATAAAATAGCTGTTTTCAGCTTGCAAAAACATACAAAATGCTGTTTTCAAGTATTTAAACTGTCATATTCATGTTTCTGTCGTGTATAATAGCTAATGTTGGTGAAAGCAAGATAAAAATGCTGTTTTAAGCATGCAAAAGCATACAAAACACCGTTTTCAAGTATTTAAACTGTCATATTCATGTTTCTGTCGTGTATAATAGCTAATGTTGGTGAAAACAAGATAAAAATGCTGTTTTAAGCATGCAGAAGCATACAAAACACCGTTTTCAAGAATTTAAACTGTCATATTCATGTTTCTGTCGTGTATAATAGCTAGTGTTGGTGAAAGCAAGATAAAAATGCTGTTTTAAGCATGCAAAAGCATACAAAACACCGTTTTCAAGTATTTAAACAGTCATATTCATGTTTCTGTCGTGTATAATAGCTAATGTTTGCAAAATCAAGATAAAATAGCTGTTTTCAGCTTGCAAAAACATACAAAACACCGTTTTCAAGAATTTAAACTGTCATATTCATGTTTCTGTCGTGTATAATAGCTAGTGTTGGTGAAAGCAAGATAAAAATGCTGTTTTAAGCATGCAAAAGCATACAAAACACCGTTTTCAAGTATTTAAACAGTCATATTCATGTTTCTGTCGTGTATAATAGCTAATGTTTGCAAAATCAAGATAAAATAGCTGTTTTCAACTTGCAAAAACATACAAAATGCTGTTTTCAAGTATTTAAACTGTCATATTTATGTTTCTGTCAAGTATAATAGCAAATGTTGGTGAAAGCAAGATAAAAATGCTGTTTTAAGCATGCAAAAGCATACAAAACATCGTTTTCAAGTATATAAACTGTCATATTCATGTATATGTCGTGTGTAATGGCTTATGTTTGCAAAATCAAGATAAAATAGCTGTTTTCAGCTTGCAAAAACATACAAAATGCTGTTTTCAAGTATTTAAACTGTCATATTCATGTTTCTGTCGTGTATAATAGGTAATGTTGGTGAAAGCAAGATAAAAATGCTGTTTTAAGCAAGCAAAAGCATACAAAACACCGTTTTCAAGTATTTAAACGGTAATATTCATGTATATGCCGTGTGTAATGGCTTATGTTTGCAAAATCAAGACAAAATAGCTGTTTTCAGCTTGCAAAAACATACAAAATGCTGTTTTCAAGTATTTAAACTGTCATATTCATGTTTCTGTCGTGTATAATAGCTAATGTTGGTGAAAGCAAGATAAAAATGCTGTTTAAAGCATTCAAAAGCATACAAAACACCATTTTCAAGTATTTAAACTGTCATATTCATGTTTCGGTTGTGTATAATAGCTAATGTTTTTGAAAGCAATATAAAAATGCTGTTTTAAGCATGCAAAAGCATACAAAACACCGTTTTCAAGTATTTAAACTGTCATATTGATGTATATGTCGTGTGTAATGGCTTATGTTTGCAAAATCAAGATAAAATAGCTATTTCAGCTTGCAAAAACATACAAAATGCTGTTTTCAAGTATGTAAACTGTCATATTCATGTTTCTGTCATGTATATTAGCTAATGTTGGTGAAAGCAAGATAAAAATGCTGTTTTAAGCATGCAAAAGCATACAAAACACCGTTTTCAAGTATTTAAACTGTCGTATTCATGTATATGTCGTGTGCAATGGCTTATATTTGCAAAATCAAGATAAAATAGCTGTTTTCAGCTTGCAAAAACATACAAAATGCTGTTTTCAAGTATTTAAACTGTCATATTCATGTTTCTGTCGTGTATAATAGGTAATGTTGGTAAAAGCAAGATAAAAATGCTGTTTTAAGCAAGCAAAAGCATACAAAACACCGTTTTCAAGTATTTAAACGGTCATATTCATGTATATGCTGTGTGTAATGGCTTATGTTGCAAAATCAAGATAAAATAGCTGTTTTCAGCTTGCAAAAACATACAAAATGCTATTTTCAAGTATTTAAACTTTCATATTCATGTTTCTGTTGTGTATAATAGCTAATGTTGGTGAAAGCAAGATAAAAATGCTGTTTAAAGCATGCAAAAGCATACAAAACACCATTTTCAAGTATTTAAACTGTCATATTCATGTTTCTGTCGTGTATAATAGCTTATGTTTTTGAAAGCAATATAAAAATGCTGTTTTAAGCATGCAAAAGCATACAAAACACCGTTTTCAAATATTTAAACTGTCATATTCATGTATATGTCGTGTGTAATGGCTTATGTTTGCAAAATCGAGATAAAATAGCTGTTTTCAGCTTGCAAAAACATACAAAATGCTGTTTTCAAGTATTTAAACTGTCATATTCATGTTTCTGTCGTATATAATAGCTAATGTTGGTGAAAGCAAGATAAAAATGCTGTTTTAAGTAAGCAAAAGCATAAAAACACCGTTTTCAAGTATTTAAACTGTCATATTTACGTATATGTCGTGTGTAATGGCTTATGTTTGCAAAATCAAGATAAAATAGCTGTTTTCAGCTTGCAAAAACATACAAAATGCTGTTTTCAAGTATTTAAACTGTCATATTCATGTTTCTGTCGTGTATAATAGCTAATGTTGGTAAAAGCAAGATAAAAATGCTGTTTTAAGAATGCAAAAGCACACAAAACACCGTTTTCAAGTTTTTAAATTGTCATATTCATGTTTCTGTCGTGTATAATAGCTAATGTTGGTGAAAGCAAGATAAAAATGCAGTTTTAAGCGTGCAAAAGCATACAAAACACCGTTTTCAAGTATTTAAACTGTCATATTTATGTATATGTCGTGTGTAATGGCTTATGTTTGCAAAATCAAGATAAAATAGCTGTTTTCAGCTTGCAAAAACATACAAAATGCTGTTTTTAAGTATTTACACTGTCTTATTAATGTTTCTGTCGTGTATAATAGCTAATGTTGATGAAAGCAAGATAAAAATGCTGTTTTTAGCATACAAAAGCATACAAAACACCGTTTTCAAGTATTTAAACTGTCATATTCATATATATGTCGTGTGTAATGTTTTATGTTTGCAAAATCAACATAAAATAGCTGTTTTCAGCTTGCAAAAACATACAAAATGCTGTTTTCAAGTATTTAAACTGTCATATTCATGTATATGTCGTGTGTAATGGCTTATGTTTAAACTGACATATTCATGTATATGTCGTGTGTAATGGCTTATGTTTGCAAAATCAAGATAAAATAGCTGTTTTTAGCTTGCAAAAACATACAAAATGCTGTTTTCAAGTATTTAAACTTTCATATTCATGTTTCTGTCGTGTATAATAGCTAATGTTGGTGAAAGCAAGATAAAAATGCAGTTTTAAGCATGCAAAAACAAACAAAACACCGTTTTTAAGTATTTAAACTGCCATATTCATGTAAATGTCGTGTGTAATGGCTTATGTTTGAAAAATCAAGATAAAGTAGCTGTTATCAGTTGCAAAAACATACAAAATGCTGTTTTCAAGTATTTGAACTGTCATATTCATGTATATGTCGTGTGTAATGGTTTATGTTTGCAAAATCAAGATGAAATAGCTGTTTTCAGCTTGCAAAAACATACAAAATGCTGTTTTCAAATATTTAAACTGTCATATTCATGTTTCTGACGTGTATAATAGCTAATGTTGGTGAAAGCAAGATAAAAATGCAGTTTTCATCATGCAAAAGCATACTAAACACCGTTTTCAAGTATTTAAACTGTCATATTCATATATATGTCGTGTGTAATGGCTTATGTTTGCAAAATCAAGATAAAATAGCTGTTTTCAGCTTGCAAAAACATACAAAATGCTGTCTTCAAGTATTTAAACTGTCATATTCATGTTTCTGTCGTGTATAATAGCTAATGTTGGTGAAAGCAAGATATAAATGCTGTTTTAATCATGCAAAAGCATACAAAACACCGATTCAAGTATTTAAACTGTCATATTCATTTATATGTCGTGTGTAATGGCTTATGTTGCAAAATCAAGATAAAATAGCTGTTTTCAACTTGCAAAAACATACAAAATGCTGTTTTCAGGTATTTAAATTGTCATATTCATGTTTCTGTCGTGTATAATAGCTAATGTTGGTGAAAGCAAGATAAAAATGCTGTTTTAAGCAAGCAAAAGCTTACAAAACAGCGTTTTCAAGTATTTAAACAGTCATATTCATGTTTCTGTCGTGTATAATAGCTAATGTTTGCAAAATCAAGATAAAATAGCTGTTTTCAACTTGCAAAAACATACAAAATGCTGTTTTCAAGTATTTAAACTGTCATATTTATGTTTCTGTCAAGTATAATAGCAAATGTTGGTGAAAGCAAGATAAAAATGCTGTTTTAAGCATGCAAAAGCATACAAAACATCGTTTTCAAGTATATAAACTGTCATATTCATGTATATGTCGTGTGTAATGGCTTATGTTTGCAAAATCAAGATAAAATAGCTGTTTTCAGCTTGCAAAAACATACAAAATGCTGTTTTCAAGTATTTAAACTGTCATATTCATGTTTCTGTCGTGTATAATAGGTAATGTTGGTGAAAGCAAGATAAAAATGCTGTTTAAAGCAAGCAAAATCATACAAAACACCGTTTTCAAGTATTTAAACGGTAATATTCATGTATATGCCGTGTGTAATGGCTTATGTTTGCAAAATCAAGACAAAATAGCTGTTTTCAGCTTGCAAAAACATACAAAATGCTGTTTTCAAGTATTTAAACTGTCATATTCATGTTTCTGTCGTGTATAATAGCTAATGTTGGTGAAAGCAAGATAAAAATGCTGTTTAAAGCATTCAAAAGCATACAAAACACCATTTTCAAGTATTTAAACTGTCATATTCATGTTTCGGTTGTGTATAATAGCTAATGTTTTTGAAAGCAATATAAAAATGCTGTTTTAAGCATGCAAAAGCATACAAAACACCGTTTTCAAGTATTTAAACTGTCTTAATTTTATGTCGTGTGTAATGGCTTATGTTTGCAAAATCAAGATAAAATAGCTATTTCAGCTTGCAAAAACATACAAAATGCTGTTTTCAAGTATGTAAACTGTCATATTCATGTTTCTGTCATGTATATTAGCTAATGTTGGTGAAAGCAAGATAAAAATGCTGTTTTAAGCATGCAAAAGCATACAAAACACCGTTTTCAAGTATTTAAACTGTCGTATTCATGTATATGTCGTGTGCAATGGCTTATATTTGCAAAATCAAGATAAAATAGCTGTTTTCAGCTTGCAAAAACATACAAAATGCTGTTTTCAAGTATTTAAACTGTCATATTCATGTTTCTGTCGTGTATAATAGGTAATGTTGGTAAAAGCAAGATAAAAATGCTGTTTTAAGCAAGCAAAAGCATACAAAACACCGTTTTCAAGTATTTAAACGGTCATATTCATGTATATGCTGTGTAATGGCTTATGTTTGCAAAATCAAGATAAAATAGCTGTTTTCAGCTTGCAAAAACATACAAATTGCTATTTTCAAGTATTTAAACTTTCATATTCATGTTTCTGTTGTGTATAATAGCTAATGTTGGTGAAAGCAAGATAAAAATGCTGTTTAAAGCATGCAAAAGCATACAAAACACCATTTTCAAGTATTTAGACTGTCATATTCATGTTTCTGTCGTGTATAATAGCTTATGTTTTTGAAAGCAATATAAAAATGCTGTTTTAAGCATGCAAAAGCATACAAAACACCGTTTTCAAATATTTAAACTGTCATATTCATGTATATGTCGTGTGTAATGGCTTATGTTTGCAAAATCGAGATAAAATAGCTGTTTTCAGCTTGCAAAAACATACAAAATGCTGTTTTCAAGTATTTAAACTGTCATATTTACGTATATGTCGTGTGTAATGGCTTATGTTTGCAAAATCAAGATAAAATAGCTGTTTTCAGCTTGCAAAAACATACAAAATGCTGTTTTCAAGTATTTAAACTGTCATATTCATGTTTCTGTCGTGTATAATAGCTAATGTTGGTAAAAGCAAGATAAAAATGCTGTTTTAAGAATGCAAAAGCACACAAAACACCGTTTTCAAGTTTTTAAATTGTCATATTCATGTTTCTGTCGTGTATAATAGCTAATGTTGGTGAAAGCAAGATAAAAATGCAGTTTTAAGCGTGCAAAAGCATACAAAACACCGTTTTCAAGTATTTAAACTGTCATATTTATGTATATGTCGTGTGTAATGGCTTATGTTTGCAAAATCAAGATAAAATAGCTGTTTTCGGCTTGCAAAAACATACAAAATTCTGTTTTTAAGTATTTACACTGTCTTATTAATGTTTCTGTCGTGTATAATAGCTAATGTTGATGAAAGCAAGATAAAAATGCTGTTTTTAGCATACAAAAGCATACAAAACACCGTTTTCAAGTATTTAAACTGTCATATTCATATATATGTCGTGTGTAATGTTTTATGTTTGCAAAATCAACATAAAATAGCTGTTTTCAGCTTGCAAAAACATACAAAATGCTGTTTTCAAGTATTTAAACTGTCATATTCATGTATATGTCGTGTGTAATGGCTTATGTTTAAACTGACATATTCATGTATATGTCGTGTGTAATGGCTTATGTTTGCAAAATCAAGATAAAATAGCTGTTTTTAGCTTGCAAAAACATACAAAATGCTGTTTTCAAGTATTTAAACTTTCATATTCATGTTTCTGTCGTGTATAATAGCTAATGTTGGTGAAAGCAAGATAAAAATGCAGTTTTAAGCATGCAAAAACAAACAAAACACCGTTTTTAAGTATTTAAACTGCCATATTCATGTAAATGTCGTGTGTAATGGCTTATGTTTGAAAAATCAAGATAAAGTAGCTGTTATCAGTTGCAAAAACATACAAAATGCTGTTTTCAAGTATTTGAACTGTCATATTCATGTATATGTCGTGTGTAATGGTTTATGTTTGCAAAATCAAGATGAAATAGCTGTTTTCAGCTTGCAAAAACATACAAAATGCTGTTTTCAAATATTTAAACTGTCATATTCATGTTTCTGACGTGTATAATAGCTAATGTTGGTGAAAGCAAGATAAAAATGCAGTTTTAATCATGCAAAAGCATACTAAACACCGTTTTCAAGTATTTAAACTGTCATATTCATATATATGTCGTGTGTAATGGCTTATGTTTGCAAAATCAAGATAAAATAGCTGTTTTCAGCTTGCAAAAACATACAAAATGCTGTCTTCAAGTATTTAAACTGTCATATTCATGTTTCTGTCGTGTATAATAGCTAATGTTGGTGAAAGCAAGATATAAATGCTGTTTTAATCATGCAAAAGCATACAAAACACCGATTCAAGTATTTAAACTGTCATATTCATTTATATGTCGTGTGTAATGGCTTATGTTGCAAAATCAAGATAAAATAGCTGTTTTCAGCTTGCAAAAACATACAAAATGCTGTTTTCAGGTATTTAAATTGTCATATTCATGTTTCTGTCGTGTATAATAGCTAATGTTGGTGAAAGCAAGATAAAAATGCTGTTTTAAGCAAGCAAAAGCTTACAAAACAGCGTTTTCAAGTATTTAAACTGTCATATTCATGTATATGACGTGTATAATAGCTAATGTTGGTGAAAGCAAGATAAAAATGCTGTTTTAAGCATGCAAAAGCATACAAAACACCGTTTTCAAGTATTTAAACTGTCATATTCATGTATATGTCGTGTGTAATGGCTTATGTTTAAACTGACATATTCATGTATATGTCGTGTGTAATGGCTTATGTTTGCAAAATCTAGATAAAATAGCTGTTCTCAGCATGCAAAAACATACAAAATGCTGTTTTCAAGATATTTAATTGACATATTCATATTACTGTCGTGTATAATAGCTAATGTTGGTGAAAGCAAGATAAAAATGCTGTTTTAAGCATACAAAAGCATACATAACACCGTTTTCAAGTATTTAAACTGTCATATTCATGTATATGTCGTGTGTAATGGCTTATGTTTGCAAAATCAAGATAAAATAGCTGTTATCAGCTTGCAAAAACATACAAAATGCTGTTTTCAAGTATTTAAACTGTCATATTCATGTATATGTCGTGTGTAATGGCTTATGTTTGCAAAATCTAGATAAAATAGCTGTTCTCAGCATGCAATAACATACAAAATGCTGTTTTCAAGTATTTAAATTGTCATATTCATATTTCTGTCGTGTATAATAGCTAATGTTGGTGAAAGCAAGATAAAAATGCTGTTTTAAGCATGCAAAAGCATACATAACACCGTTTTCAAGTATTTAAACTGTCCTATTCATGTATATGTCGTGTGTAATGGCTTATGTTTGCAAACTCAAGATAAAATAGCTGTTTTCAGCTTGCAAAAACTTACAAAATGCTGTTTTCAAGTATTTAAATTGTCATATTCATGTTTCTGTCGTGTATAATATCTAATGTTGGTGAAAGCAATATAAAAATTCTGTTTTAAGCATGTAAAAGCATACAAAACACCGTTTTTAGGTATTTAAACAGTCATATTAATGTATATGTCGTGTGTAATGGCTTATGTTTGCAAAATCAAGATAAAATAGCTGTTTTTAGCTTGCAAAAACATACAAAATGCTGTTTTCAAGTATTTAAACTTTCATATTCATGTTTCTGTCGTGTATAATAGCTAATGTTGGTGAAAGCAAGATAAAAATGCAGTTTTAAGCATGCAAAAACAAACAAAACACCGTTTTTAAGTATTTAAACTGCCATATTCATGTAAATGTCGTGTGTAATGGCTTATGTTTGAAAAATCAAGATAAAGTAGCTGTTATCAGCTTGCAAAAACATACAAAATGCTGTTTTCAAGTATTTGAACTGTCATATTCATGTATATGTCGTGTGTAATGGTTTATGTTTGCAAAATCAAGATGAAATAGCTGTTTTCAGCTTGCAAAAACATACAAAATGCTGTTTTCAAATATTTAAACTGTCATATTCATGTTTTTGACGTGTATAATAGCTAATGTTGGTGAAAGCAAGATAAAAATGCAGTTTTAATCATGCAAAAGCATACTAAACACCGTTTTCAAGTATTTAAATTGTCATATTCATATATATGTCGTGTGTAATGGCTTATGTTTGCAAAATCAAGATAAAATAGCTTTTTTCAGCTTGCAAAAACAAACAAAATGCTGTCTTCAAGTATTTAAACTGTCATATTCATGTTTCTGTCGTGTATAATAGCTAATGTTGGTGAAAGCAAGATAAAAATGCTGTTTTAAGCATGCAAAAGCTTACAAAACACCGTTTTCAAGTATTTAAACTATCATATTCGTGTATATGTCGTGTGTAATGGCTTATGTTTGCAAAACCAAGATAAAATAGCTGTTTTCAGCTTGCAAAAACATACAAAATGCTGATTTCAAATATTTAAACTGTCATATTCATGTTTCTGACGTGTATAATAGCTAATGTTGGTGAAAGCAAGATAAAAATGCTGTTTTAAGCGTGCAAAAGCATACAAAACACCGTTTTCAAGTATTTAAACTGTCATATTCATGTATATGTAGTGCGTAATGGCTTATGTTTGCAAAATCAAGATAAAATAGCTGTTTTCAGCTTGCAAAAACATACAAAATGCTGTTTTCAAGTATATAAACTGTCATATTCATGTTTCTGTCGTGTATAATAGCTAATGTTGGTGAAAGCAAGATAAAAATGCTGTTTTAAGCATGCAAAAGCATACAAAACACCGTTTTCAAGTATTTAAACTGTCATATTCATGTTTCTGTCGTGTATAATAGCTAATGTTGGTGAAAACAAGATAAAAATGCTGTTTTAAGAATGCAGAAGAATACAAAACACCGTTTTCAAGTATTTAAACTGTCATATTCATGTTTCTGTCGTGTGTAATAGCTAGTGTTGGTGAAAGCATGATAAAAATGCTGTTTTAAGCATGCAAAAGCATACAAAACACCGTTTTCAAGTATTTAAACTGTCATATTCATGTTTCTGTCGTGTATAATAGCTAATGTTGGTGAAAGCAAGATAAAAATGCTGTTTTAAGCATGCAAAAGCATACAAAACACCGTTTTCAAGTATTTAAACTGTCATATTCATGTATATGTCGTGTGTAATGGCTTATGTTTGCAAAATCAAGATAAAATAGCTGTTTTCAGCTTGCAAAAACTTACAAAATGCTGTTTTCAAGTATATACACTATCTTATTCATGTTTCTGTCGTGTATAATAGCTAATGTTGATGAAAGCAAGATAAAAATGCTGTTTTAAGCAAACAAAAGCATACAAAACACCGTTTTCAAGTACTTAAACTGTCATATTCATGTATGTGTCGTGTGTAATGGCTTATGTTTGCAAAATCAAGATAAAATAGCTGTTATCAGGTTGCAAAAACTTACAAAATGCTATTCTCAAGTATTTAAATTGTCATATTCATGTTTCTGTCGTGTATAATAGCTAATGTTGGTGAAAGCAAGATAAAAATGCTGTTTTAAGCATACAAAAGCAAACAAAACACCGTTTTTAAATATTTAAACTGTCATATTCATGTATATGTTGTGTGTAATGGCTTATGTTTGCAAAATTTAGATAAAATAGCTGTTATCAGCTTGCAAAAACTTACAAAATGCTGTTTGCAAGTATTTAAATTGTCATATTCATGTTTCTGTCGTGTATAATAGCTAATGTTGGTGAAAGCAAGATAAAAATGCAGTTTTAAGCATGCAAAAGCAAACAAAACACCGTTTTTAAGTATTTAAACTGCCATATTCATGTATATGTCGTGTGTAATGGCTCATGTTTGAAAAATCAAGATAAAGTAGCTGTTATCAGCTTGCAAAAACATACAAAATGCTGTTTTCAAGTATTTAAACTGTCATAATCATGTATATGTCGTGTGTAATGGCTTATGTTTGCAAAATCAAGATAAAATAGCTGTTTTCAGCTTGCAAAAACATACAAAATGCTGTCTTCAAGTATTTAAACTGTCATATTCATGTTTCTGTCGTGTATAGTAGCTAATGTTGGTGAAAGCAAGATATAAATGCTGTTTTAATCATGCAAAAGCATACAAAACACCGATTTAAGTATTTAAACTGTCATATTCATTTATATGTCGTGTGTAATGGCTTATGTTGCAAAATCAAGATAAAATAGCTGTTTTCAGCTTGCAAAAACATACAAAATGCTGTTTTCAGGTATTTAAATTGTCATATTCATGTTTCTGTCGTGTATAATAGCTAATGTTGGTGAAAGCAAGATAAAAATGCTGTTTTAAGCAAGCAAAAGCTTACAAAACAGCGTTTTCAAGTATTTAAACTGTCATATTCATGTATATGACGTGTATAATAGCTAATGTTGGTGAAAGCAAGATAAAAATGCTGTTTTAAGCATGCAAAAGCATACAAAACACCGTTTTCAAGTATTTAAACTGTCATATTCATGTATATGTCGTGTGTAATGGCTTATGTTTAAACTGACATATTCATGTATATGTCGTGTGTAATGGCTTATGTTTGCAAAATCTAGATAAAATAGCTGTTCTCAGCATGCAAAAACATACAAAATGCTGTTTTCAAGATATTTAATTGACATATTCATATTACTGTCGTGTATAATAGCTAATGTTGGTGAAAGCAAGATAAAAATGCTGTTTTAAGCATACAAAAGCATACATTGTTGTATATAAATAAAATATTAATTTAGATATAGTTGGGAACACTGTTTTGTAAAAATCATAATTGGAATTAACTTGTATGCTCGACAGAGCCAGCATCACGGTCAACGAGTGAGGTTTAAAATAAATGTCTTGTGTGAGTGAATTTAAATATATTTATTTATATATCCTGTATTCATCTTTTCCTAAACAAAATATAACATGGCGCAGTCGTTTCGTAAATATGAAATATAAATAAACAATTATTAATAAATAAACGAAACAAATTAAATTCTAAAAATAAAATATAAATACAATTGATTATAAGTTCGTCACGTGCTACAGGAAGATAACGTTACTTAAAAAAATTTAAAAATGGCTAATAATTTAAAACCTCCATCGCATTTAAAATTAAATGGAAATTTAAGTGAAAATTGGTGCAAATTCAAACAAAACTTTGAAAATTTCATGACGGCATCAGATCTAGATGATGAATCAGATAAACGCAAAATAGCAATATTAATGAATGTAATTGGTGAAGAATCCATTGAGCTGCATAATACATTCACATATGTAAAAGCGGGAGATGAAAAAATATTTATTAAAGTATTGGAAGCGTTCGAGAATTATTGCAACCCGAAGAAGAATATTTTACACTCAAGGTTTCTGTTTTACAAAAGGAAACAACAAAATGGTGAAAGTTTTGACTCGTTCCTGACCGAAGTTAAAACATTAATTAAAGATTGTGAATTTCAAAATTCAGATGAACTACTAAGAGATAAAATCGTATTGTTCTCAAATGATCAAGAAACACAAGACAAAATAATTAAAATAGGAAATTTAACTTTACAAGAAGCCGTGAACCAATTTCGAGTAGCTGAAATTACCAGGAAGCAAATGAAAACAATACATTCTGGAGGAGAAGAATCTAGGCAGTACGTTGATGCAGCAACATGCAGTAATCCAGGTCTCAGGAAGCAGCATCAAATGGGAAGTAGCGTTCCTTACTCAAAAGGCAATTACAGTTATAATAATAATTTTAGTTTCAGAAAGATGAATCAAACCAGAGACAACAATGTAAAGGATAGGATGTTTAACAGACAGAACCAGCGTCAGGATATTAGATGTAAAAGTTGTGGAAACAGTCACACGCATAGAGAATACTGTCCAGCCAAGGGAAAACAATGTACAAAATGCGGTAAATATAATCATTTTAGCAAGGTATGTTTTACTAAAATGAATAAAGTACATTTAACGAATGTTTGTAAAATCAAAAATGAATCAGACACTGATGAATATTATTGTGGTGCAATTGAAACCAAATCGAATTCACTTAGTTGGACTGAAAATTTAAAAGTTGAAAATTTAAATATTAAATTCAAATTGGATACTGGTTCCGACGTTAACATTATATCCTATGAAATATTAATTGTATCAAAAAGTCTCTTAAAACTTTAAAGTTGCAAAATTGTACTATTACATTAGAAGCATATGGGGGAACAGCAATTAAAATTCTAGGATCTGTAAATTTAAACATGCAATTAGATGGCAAAAGCTATAATGAAAAATTTATTGTAACTGATTCAAGTTCAACAGCCATACTAGGTTTAAAAACTTGTATAAAATTAGGTTTAATTCAAAGAAATGTGAACATTGTTAACGCGATAAATTCAAAAGATGATATTTTGTTAAAATATCAAGATGTTTTTCAAGGAATAGGTTGTTTTCCAAAAAAATATTCAATTAAACTGAATGAAAATGTAGTTGCTAGTGCAAAGCCTCCTCACAGAATACCAATAAATTTAAGAAATAAAGTTAAAAATGAATTAGATCAACTTTGTAAGAAAGATATTATTGTTAAAACTGAAAATGTAAATGGTTGGATCAACAAATTAGTGATTGTAGAAAAACCAAATGGATCATTAAGGTTATGTCTTGATCCAAAAGAATTAAATAATGCAATTAAAAAGGAATATTTTACTATTCCAACATTGACTGATTTAACGTATAAACTCAAAGATGCTAAATATTTTTCTGTGTTAGACTTAAAAGATGGTTTCTGGCAAATTCAATTAGATGAATTTAGTCAAAATTTATGTACTTTTACTACCATGTTTGGAACATATTCTTTTAAAAGGCTTCCGTTTGGTTTAACTATTTCAAGTGAAGTTTTTCAGAAATATAATACAGAAATTTTTGCTGATATTGAAAATGTATTTATTTATATAGATGACATACTAATTTATGGAAAAACCTCTGAAGAGCATGATCAAAACTTTAAACAAAATTTTGGAAAGAGCACGTAAATATAATATTAAATTTAACAAATCAAAATTTCAATATAAAATAGAGGAAGTAAAATATTTAGGTCATATATTTAAACAAGGAACAGTAGAACCTGACAAAGATCGTATTCAAGCTATTGTTGAATATGATGTTCCAAAAAGTAAAAAGAAATTCAGAGATTTTTGGGTCTAATAAATTATTTAAGAAATTTCATTCCAAATTTAGCAGAAAATTCTAAACCATTACGTGACTTAATAAAGAAAAATGTCGATTTTGTTTGGATTGAAAATGTACATAACAAATGTTTCAATTTACTCAAAGAAAGTATTGTTAATGCTCCTATATTACAAAATTTTGATAATAGCAAAGAAATAGTAATACAAACTGACAGCAGTCAATTTGGCATAGGTTGTGTATTGTTACAAGAAAATAAACCAGTTTGTTATGCATCAAAAAGCTTATCTGAAGCTGAAATTAATTATGGTCAAATAGAAAAAGAATTTTTGGCAGTGTTATTTGCTTGTAAAAAATTTCATACTTATATTTATGGTAGAAAATGCACAATACAAACTGATCATTTACCTTTAATAACATTGATGAAAAAAGATATTCATAAAATAAACTCTGTAAGATTACAAAGAATCAAATTAAAATTAGCTAAATATGACATTAATTTAATTTTCATACCAGGAAAAAAATATGTTTGTTGCAGATGCACTAAGTAGAGCATGTTCAAAGCTTGCAGTAAAGATACTGATTCATGTTTAAATGAAGTTGTACACACTATAAATATGAGCGACGCAATAAAAACAGAATTTCAAAATGAAACTAAAAAAGATTATATTTTAAGCAAATTAATAGAACTTTTTCAAAATGGTTGGCCGGACCAAAAATCTAAAGTAGAAGACTCTATAAAATTGTACTATAAATTTCGAAATAATATATTTCTTGAAAATGATTTATTATTTTTGACGATAGAATAATGGTTCCACTAAATCTTCGTAAGAAAATACTAAACATGTTACATGAATCACACTTTGGCATAACTAAAACAGTAAAAAGAGCAAAATCTTTATTTTATTGGCCTAATATGCAAAAGGACATTGAAGATGAAATTTTTAAATGCCGAATTTGTGAAAAATTTAGATCAAAAAATGTAAAAGAACCGATGATAATGCAAGAAATTCCAGAAATGCCATTTCAAAAAGTAGCTTGTGATATATTACAATATGGTAATTCAGACTATCTTGTATTAGTGGATTACTTTTCAAAATGGATTGAATTAATCAAATTAAAAAATAAAACGTCTTTTGAAATAATTAATGTATTAAAAACAATTTTTTCAACTCATGGCATACCAGTAACTTTAGTGGCTGATAATAATCCTTTTAATTCGATGGAATTTAATTTATTTTGTAAATCTTGGAATTTCCAAATTGTAACATCAAGTCCATATTATCCAAGAAGCAATGGTCTTGCGGAAAAAGGGGTAGGGATTTGTAAACAGATGCTTAAAAAATCTATTGAAGGTGGAATAGAGGTAGATTTAATGTTGTTAGAATATCGTAATACACCAGTGGTTGGTACAAATTATTCACCTGCTCAAATCTTGTTAAGTAGAAGAACAAAAACCAAACTACCCATTCATCAAAATCTGTTAAAACCTAAAGTTGTGCATAATTTCAAAGAAATTTTAAATGGAAAATGTAAAAGTAATAAGTTGTACTATGATAGGAATTGTAAAACTCGCAAGAATAAATTTTGTAAAAATCAAAATGTTGTATTTAGAGATGGTAAAATTTGGAAACCTGCTAAAAATTATTAATAAACATAAATCTCCAAGATCATTTATAATTC